>CAUYRH010123953.1:0-46680 GCA_963574655.1 Perodicticus potto | reverse complement strand
AAATGACGTAGAATGTAATCCATTATGGCCAAGGTGACATTTTTGCTTAGAAGAGAAATTTAAATGTGTAGAAAAGAGCTGCTCACCAATGCATTAATTAAGATACCATTTAGAATTGTATTTTAACAATCAAAAATTTATTAGTGATAGTATTGAGCCTTGTGGAGAATGAGAAGATACTGCTTGCAGCTGGGCTAGGCCTTGGCTAAAGAATTTAAGACTTTGAAATTATGACACTTATAAAATTCATATATATTATTTCTTTCTAGTGTTGACAATAATGGCTTATTTGAAAAAATATAACTAGTACATAAAGTGTGCACACTTACAATGAGAAATCTAAATTAAGATGTTTAGGTGAGTGTAGATATGCCTGTATTTGTATAGGTGTGTATTTTCCCTCAATAGATTAAATTGATATTTGCTTGAAATATATTCATTGTGACCTACAAACCAATATTTCTTGAAGCATGGACTTCAGTGCTACTGGGGTAGCTAAAGGAAATTCCCTTTCACTTTATATCTTAATATAAGGCTGCATTTAGCTGAACTAATTACAGTAATAGTATCTGTCATTCATACATGGTCTTTACAACTTGGAAATAATTTTTACCTTTAATTCTCATGTGACAGCTATTTTCCCCTCAGAATTTTATAGTGAAGATCGGCTTCCCTGTTTATCCTTTCTCTTAAGTCCATTGCTCTATCATAGTCTTTTCATTCAAAACCATAAGATATGCACTGATCACTGGTGACATTTCTTTTGGGATGAGGTGAGAGGGGAAAAAAGGGCAGAGTCTGAGTTGGCAAAGATAAAAAATTTTATCAAGTGTGAACGGATTAGAAAATCAGGGACACTCATCATATTAGGCACTATAATTCCCATTTTTCAGAGTTGGAACTGAAGGTCAGAGACATTAAATTACTCAGTCAAAGTGAAATAAGAATGTTGTTAACTCAATAATATTCCACATTTTTTATCTCAATTCCACTGCCTTTCTCTTTATTACACAGATCTTGGGTACTCCTATTTCTGGAAATCATTTAAAAATAAGAAAGAAAATGGTTTTCAACTATTATTGCCAAAAACCCCTTTCAATCTTCAAAACTTATTAAATAGAAATTACATACAGTTATGAGTTGCACAGTGTGCAAATCCCCCCCTTCCTTTGCAAGTGCAAAGCAATCTCTTTGCTCTTTATCACCCTCATAACTGAAAAGTGGAAAGAGATCTACTCATAAAAGTGTCTCTGCAATTCAGTTACTGGATTAATCACCAATCCCTGAAAATTTCAGAGTTGGAATAAAAGTAGAACCTCTATAGTCAACCTCATAAACAGATTTTTGGCAAACACTGTTAATGCTAACCATATTTGATGGTTTCTTCTTGTTGTCCATAGGTACTACTAGACTACGTATTCTTGAGTCTTTTATAATCACATAGGGTCCTGTGTTGCATTCTGCCTAACAAATTGTCGATAAAACTCATACACAGTATCCCGCTCTGAGGACTGGCTTACCTCAAGATCAAGATCAATGAATGTTCTAGGATCCAGGCATTTACCCCTTCAAAAGAAAAATTAAGAAAAATTATGGAACTTGGTTAGCTGACAAGAAGCGAGTGATGTGTTTCTACATTCACCAGAAGTAAAAATATGTCCAGAAATGGAACATCTTTTGTATAAATACCATTATGAGTGGAAATTCAGACAGCACAAGTAAAGCTGCACCACAGATTTCAGGACACATGCATTCAAGCTAAAGAAGCTTTTATATTCTAGGGATCCGAGAGGTAGATTGCAGACTACATACAGAAAGACATAATGATTGAGGCAATTAATCAAATGTGACCTTCTCTAGATAAACAGACTCTGAAAATGTTATTTGCCTGCCTATAGCATGGTCTGCACTCCTCCGCCACTCACACTCTTTCATAATAGTAATAATAATAATGATAACTAATAATTATTGAGTATCTCCCATGAGCCAAGTATAGTACACCATTCGTGACTAGTCTTTCAGAATTAAAAAATAAATTTAAAATACACCCACTGGGTACAAGTTACAAAGTAATAAGTATATGTTGTGCCCAATGAAATGAAATGAGGTATTACAAGATAAAACAGGAACAAAAACGATACAATTATCTTTGAAAATCTGAGACTTCCGGGTGGCGCCTGTGGCTCAAAGAGGTAGGGCACCAGCCCATATACTAGAGGTGATGGGTTTGAACTGAGCCCCGGCCAAAAACTGCAAGAAAAAAATAAAAAGAAAATCTGAGACTTCCAGAAACACTTGACTTGGCCAGTGGACTGTGATATCAAAAAATATAGCAGATTTCAATCAGAGCAATCTGAAGCCTCGTTTGAAATGTCATGCCTATTTACAGTGTGCATACAAAAAATCTCCAAATAGAGCAGGTGGGGTGCCCCAGAGAGCATTCAAACCCATCCCTACAGGGTCTGGTGCATGCTCAGTGCAGGATTCACGCAAAAAGTGTTGGCATCACAAAGTGCTACCAGGCCAACATGAAGACTGGGCTTCCAGCCCAGTTACACTAACTACCAGGAGGCAGGAAAAGGCAACAGCTGGCAGCTGTTATGGCCACATGCATCAAGCTTCGTCCCGCTCTCCTTTGCTCTTGAAGAATGGGAATCATCTTCCTTCATCTGGGACAGGAGCTGCCATCACAGCTCCTGCAGCCCTGTCAGGGGGCTACATCTGGAAGAGCAAATTATCAGTAGAGGAATCTTCCAAAGCTCAAAGCTGTCAGGTAAAAATTGAAAAGGAGCACAGAAATGTTCAAGGGGATTCGCAAAGCATGTTTCCCGTTTATATCTGCTTTCTTTATCAGACACACAGTGGAATTCGAGAAACTTCTCTTTCATGGTAAAATTTGGTTGTAAACATTGTATGTAAGAAACTTGACTCTGATGCACATTCTCCATCCTTTTACTTCTCCAGCCTTAATAAGGTACTGAATCTGAAGAAATGACTCATTTTAAATACATTTATTTGGTCATTATTATGCATAAATATGCTAATATGACTCATGAATACATGTAACTATTTTTCATATGACAAATTAGGATATGTCAAAGTCAGGTACTTTTATGACTATCTGAAAAGGGGGATGTTCTTAATTGCAACAGAGTTGGTGTACATTAAATAAGTTAAATATTCTGTAAGTCTTTAGCCCAGCCCTTAAAAATAATGACTAAATAAATGTTATATCTTGTAATTTTATAAATTATGTACACTATAAATTGTTCACCTTTTAACTATTCTGCCAGATCTTAATCTCTAACACTATTTTTTATATTCTTTGCTTGTCCTTTTTTCTATTCTATTCTTTTAAATAAATATTGATCCATAGTAATCATCCTGAAAATACTAAAGCAGATTATCTGGGTATAATCCCAAGTAATATTCATTTTTAAAAACTGTTCATAGAATATCTCAACCTTAGGAACTAAAGATATACCATTAGTATTCGGTGGTTTCTTACCTTTGGTATCCACTTTTTGTCCTCTTTGTTTCTATGTTAGTATAGAAGGGTGATGTCTTCTAATTTAAACAAAGGGACTACAACTTCATAATTATTCAGGATCAAAACTTTAAGTCATACTCATCATTTACTATCCACTCCTCCCCATCCTTCCAAATCAATAGCTCAGTCCAGTAACTCTACGTCTGTAGTACTTATAAATAATCCATACATTGTAAAGTAAATGTACTAGTTAAATAAAACAGTGAACACTAGTTTAAAAACAGATAATTAATTGCCTTATGAGTCTTCAACTTCCAGTGGTAGAGAAAAATATCAAGATAGTTTGATCAAAGTTTCTGCTCCATGTCTCTATGATATTTTTGGTTATTTCTTCTGTTGTAAGTTTTTGTTTTATTTGTTCGTTTTCTTTGATTTTGCTTGACTATTGTTTTTGTTTTTATTTTTATTCAAGCTGGCTTCTCACATATCAGGAAAATGGCTGCTACAATTTTAGTGTCATGAACACAAACCTCAATACCCAGAAGGTGATAAGACTCAAGTTTTCATGATGATCACATCAGTATGTTCTTCATTTTGATTAGATCAGTCTAAGTCATACCTACGTCTCTGAACAAATCCCTGCAACTAGGGGGATGCCATGCCCTGATAGATGGAGAACTGGGATGTGAATCCCCCTCATTCAACCTTGAATTTATCAGTGTTTCACCTGCACTAGACAAAATTTCAATTCTTCATTGCGCATGGGAAAATTCTGACCATCTCTACAGCTACACCACAAATGAGTAAATATATACTGATATACACAAACCAAAGACTACCAAGAAGACACAGGCAATCAAAGTTATGTGTATCTGTTACTGCAATAAGAAAGAATGTTCAATATAAAGAAGTGTGATATATCTCAGCAAAAGATGATCACGAGGAGAATATTGCAGAATATGAACTTGTGAATGGACTTGGTGAATTTGGTAGGGGTTCTGGATTGAGTATTGCCATAAAACAGGTGCATTTTAATGACTAATATCTTACAATTTCTATCTGTAAGAATAAAACTTTTTTATCATTATCAAGTGGAATAAATTTTTGGAAGATAATCATAAGGTTTACTATATTCTAACAACTTCTTGAGGATAGAATAACATTTACTCGGTATCTAAACCACCCCACACAATATAATAATTGCTGCATACAGAGTAAATATCCAATCCATTTGTATTAACTCACATTGAAAATTATTCTTCAGATGAATCATCAGCCCTATGGAATTTTACACGATTTACTAAAAATTTAGCAATGATGAAAATATCTATTGTTTATAAAATGTTAGTTTTTACTGAAAAAATTGTAGAGAATTTTAATAGGTTTTATCATTTAGTCACAAAAGTAACTAATGTTTCTCTATCATTATTCCTATTTGGGGAGTTAAAAAGGTAAATAAAATAAAAAAATGTGATCAATGTCATACATATAGCATATGGTTATATGTGTGTTTTTTCCATTGTACACTACTATTTATTTACAGAATTACAGACTTAAACCTGAATTTCTAGAAATCTGGCCTTCAAACATCTTAGCTACAGCAAGACACGTAGCATATGATTTTCTAGATTTTCTAACCAACATTAGATTTCAGAGTAATGTTAGAAACTATATGTAATTCATAGTGTTCTTGAATCAATGGGAAATATGAACACACTAATACACAACCTGCTCCCTTATAACCAATGAGTTTAGTTTATTGTGCTTGTTCCCTTGATTAAAGCCCTTTTCTTATAATGCAAATGTCATGCTTCACCATTGACTCTATTTGTTTTTTTCCCCATTGGTTTTAGTTAACTTTCATTAGTGTTATGAATAAGTTCTGGTAACATTTGTGTTGAACCTAACTATGCATTTTGCTGAACAAATTCATACAAATGTAAAATGTATGATTTTTAAATACTTAAGTTCAGTTCTCAATCAAGTCTTAAAATCATAGAGAAATTGTTGATTCTGTCAGAGATTGAGAATAAAAAGAAATGACTGCAAAGTGCAGAGAATAATTGCCAAAGACTTTTTTTTTAATTTAACAAATCCAGACTTCTTATTCCTGCTGCATGAGATTTTTTGTCTTACTGTAGTGAAAACATATTCCTTATCTTATTCCTATGACCAACAAATGGACTATGGCAGTACGAGAGAGTGTAATTTTAAAAAATCTCTATGATGCCTTCTAAATCAGAGAAAATATCACCTAAACATATGTGAATTCTACCTCTCCTGCCCCTTCTGCCATTTGAGAAACTCTTTTCAACAGTTCAAACTTCCTTTGTAAATTCATAATTTTAAATACTACTGCTTTATTCTTCAGCGGCTTTGTATGTTATGCCAGAAAATAATAAATGTAAATGCAATATTTAAACTATCTGTAATTCATTCTGCAGCAGCAGTTCAAAGGGAATGACAGGCTAAAACTATTGATTAAGATGTAAAATTTGAGGGATTATATACAACTTTGACATTTTTTGTACTTTGAGAAGAGTTCATATGGGCACAATCTTTATGGAGAGTAACCAGGTAGGACCTGATTAGCTATTTAAACTTTAATTTTTAAGATACACATGACAGAAGAAAATTATTCTCAAGTTTTCTTTTTTCTTATATTCCAGCAGGATGAAAATTTTTGATTTCTTATGCTATTCAGTCACAATAAGCAAATATGAAGATTTCTGAACTTTAGTGTATAATTACTTTTCTTGTCCATTAAAATAAAATCTCATACATAAGCTTAACTCTTAAAATAATTGAGTTTCCTTTAATATGTGACAGAGAGGTAATAATATATGTTTTTAATTATAATATTGTAAAAATAAGTTGCTTTTGAACAGCTGCTTAGAAAATAGGACGATGGTAAGTGTGTCATTTATTACTGACAAGGAAAATGATGTTCATGGAAAAATTTTAATCATTTTAATTGTTGATAGAGTTTGATGGAAAACTGTCTCTCCAAAACATATGTTTTGTATTGTCTGAATCATATTTCTCCATCTCAGCAGGGAATTAGCTCAAGCTGATATTACTATAACATCAGAAAGATTTATTGATATTCATTTCCTAGCAAGGAGATATGATTTCTACTAAGGCTGAATTAGAAGATACCTGAAAGGTAAATTGCAAATAATTTTACTAATGGCTATCAGACATTAAACAATTAATTTATATAATTTACAGTAATTATTTCATTGCTTTTATTTTAGCATTTTTTAAAATGTGAAATAAATCATATCAAGTTCCTTTTGGGGCTGGAATCATCATGTATATCTAACCTTTCATTCATTCCATGGCTTAAAAATTATGACAAATATATACCTTTATTAGTGGAAGTTTCTTTCTCAAAACTTAGAAATGAACATTTTAAAACTACTATAAAATGAGAAAAATCCTTCACTTAAAGTTTATTTCCAATCTTGAGTGTGAGGCTTATTGTAAAAATGGTGCACACTCTATTGGCATTGCCTAAAACAAAATTTAGAATCTTTCATCATCAAAAGCATTTATGAAGTGTCTTCATGTGTGCAACTCTTGGCAAGCTACTCTACAAAATGATTAAACAGAAAAGCTGCTCTCAGCCAGAAGTAGACTATCTATAAATTAGTGTCACCTCTGAGCTATGCCGATCATCAAATAGAAACCAATTATGAAGCTCGTCATTAAAACAGTGTTCATTAGAAATCTTCCCATTTCCCACCTGTATGTCAGGCTGAAGTACAAGCAGCAGGGACGATCATTACAGTGGTGACCAAGCCCAACTCAATTTTTACAATGCAATGGTTGGTTATTGGAAAGCATCAGTAGAATTGAATCCCATACTTGGCAGCTGTCTAAAGGGATACCATATTAAGTTGTTATTGTTTTGCTTTCCTGCTTTTTTGATGTAGACATTTAAAGCTATAAAATTCCCTTTAGCACTGTTGTAGCTTTATCCCAAAAGTTTTCAGACTGTGTTTTATTTTCATTTGTTTCAAAAATAATAAATTTCTGTATTTATTTCCTTATTGACCCAGGAGTAATTCAAGAGCATGTTGTTTAATATTCATCTATTGCACACTTTGTGAATTTCCTCTTTGTATTGATTGATTTCTGGCTTTAATCTATTGTGGCCTGAGAAGATACTTGATATGATTTTGATTTTTTAAATTTGTTAAGATGTTTTTTGTGGTCTATTATAGGGAATGTTTCTTGTGCTAATGAAAGAATATATATTCTGTAGCTGTTGGGTAGAATGTTCTGTAAATTTCTATTAAGTACATTTGGTCTGAAGTACAATTTAAGTCCAATGTTTCTTTGTTGATTTTATATCTCAATAATGTACCTAGCGCTGTGAATAAGGTGTTGAAATCCCCCACTATTATTGTGTTGCTGTCTGTCTCTTTCTTTAGGTTTTGTGATATTGGTGTTCTTGTGGTAGATGAATATATTTTTAGGATTGTTGTATCCTCTTGCTGAATTCATTCCATTATCATTATATGTGTATAATAAACTTCCTTGTCATTTTTTACTGTCTTTGATTTAAAGTCAGTTTTAATTGATATAACTATAATTACTCCTACTCAATTTTGGGTTTTCATTTGTGTGAAATAACTTTCACCATCCTTACTTTGAGTCTATATATCTCTTTATGGATAAGGTAAGTTTCTTGAAAACAACATATAGTTGGATTTTTTTTTTAATCCATTCTGCCAGTCTATATCTTTTCAGTGAAGCTTTAATCTATTTATATTCAAGGTTAATATTGATATACAAGGCTTTGTTTTTTCATATAATAATAATTATTATAATTTTTTAAGTTTTTATTTTGTTCTGTGTTGTTTTTTTTTTCTCCAAGACAGAGTCTCACTCTGTCATCCTGGTAGAGTGCCGTGGTGCCATAGTTCACAGCAACCTCAAACTCTTGGGCTCAAGCAATCCTCTTGCCTTAGTCACCCAATTGTCTGGGACTAAGGTGCCTGCCACAATATCTGGCTAGTTTTTCTATTTTTAGCAGAGACAGTGACTCACTCTTGCTTAGGTTGGTCTTGAACTCCTGAGCTCAAGTGATCCACCCACCTCAGCCTCCCAGAGTTCTAGGATTATAATCATAAGTCACTGCACCTGCTCCTTTTTATGTCTTTTTATCTTTGTGGTTTGCTGAACCTATATGTCATGTTGCTATTTATTTTCTCTCCCTTTTTTTGTGTGTTTGTTTTACTAGACCTTTGAATTATATGTGTTTGTGTGTTTCCATGATGGTGAATTTCCTTTAATTTCCATGTTTAGGACACGTTTAGCATTTCCCTTAGGTTCAATCTAGTGATAATGAATTCTCTCCGTGTTTGTTTGTCTGGAATAGATTTTACTTCTTCATTTATGAAGCTTATTTGGGAAGAATACAGAATTCATGGCTGTCAATTTTGTTTTTAAAGTACTTTGAAAAAAAAAATACTATCCCATTCTCTCCTAATCTATAAGGTTTTTGCTGAGAAGTCCACTGGTAAGCTATTGGGGTTTCTTTATAGGTAACTAGATGTTTTTCTCTTGCTAATTTAAAATTCTTTTTTTGACTTTAGTTATTCTGATTACAATATGCTGTGGTGAAGTGCTTTTTGCAATGTATTTGCCAGGGGATTATTGGGACTCCTGTATCTGAATGTCTATCTCTCTTGCTAGTCTTGGGAAGTTTTCATTAATTGTTTTCCTAAAGAGGTTCTAAACTTTTTGATCTTTCTTCTCCCTTGAGAAAACTGATAATTCATAAATTCAGTTACTTTACGTAGTCCTAGTTCTCTCAAAGGCTTTACTAATCCTCTTCTTCTCTACTTTTTGTCTGATTTGACTGTGTCAAAGACCTGCTTTCATGTCTGAGATTCTTCTCCTTGCCCTAGTCTATTATTGAAGCCTTCAAAGTATTTTTTTTTTCAACTCCAAAATTTATATTCACTTGCTGTGTTTTGTTTCTTTGTGCAAGGTGGCAGCAGTGGTAGTAAAGCCACGTACTAGGACACTGATTGCTTTTTGTGTTATTGTTGGTAGCTCCAGTGGATTGCAAAAGCTAGTCTATAGTCTCACAACTGCCCATAACCTGATGGTGGGCATTGTCCTAAGTATGTTTAGGAGAGCTTGGGCTCCCATATCTCCTCCTTGTTCAGTGGCAGCTTCAGCCAGTTATTCTTGAACTTAGCCCAAGGGTGGGACATAACCCAGCATTAAACTCTCAAAATGGTGTTGGCTATGGGTTAGTTATCAAAGAGGGCAGGGCTCCTTTCAGACAAGAAGTATGGACAAAATACTATTGGGAGCGTGCTCTACTTACCTCTTAGTCTTATAGTAGCCTGTAGCAAGGTGGTGGGAATTGTCCCAAGTGTATGTAAGAGAGCTTGGCAGGAGCTGCTACTGTGTCAGTCCAAGCTTACCCCAGGGAAGGGTGCAACATAATTTTAACTATAGAATGTCAGGCCTTTGACCAGAGAGATTGGTGTAGGCAAACATCATGGGCAAGATGTTGCAGAGAGTGCTGTCCAATCATGTTTGAGCCTCACAGCAGCTTATACTGGTGGTGGGAAATGTTTTAGGTGTATGTAGGAGAGTGTGGGCTTTCCTGTCCTTTCTATGATTGTTTCTTTATGGTGTAATTTAACTAGTTTCTCTAATCCCTGAGTGTCCCATAAACTGGATATTTGTTAGACTTAGGTTAAACTTTTTTTTTTTTTTTACTGTAATACTATATAATTTGTATTCCACATTGTAGCATATGATGTGGGATATAAATCCTAGTTGTCTTGCTATTGGTGGTATTCACTAATTACTTAAAGCAGTAGTAGGTAATTAATTCACTAATTACCTTTTACAAGATATGTAGATACATAGATATACATATTTACCCTTGAAAATATAATTTATGACATGATGTTTTGGCATTATGTGAATATGATATTTCCCATCAATATTTTACTTTATGACTTTATCATTCATTGATGACATTTTCTTCAATTAATTATTATTTTTTTTTTTTAGAGACAGAGTCTCACACTGTCACCTTCAGTAGGGTGCTGTGGATAGGCGATTCTCTTTTCTCAGCCTCCCATGTAGCTGGGACCACAGGTGCCCACCACAATGCCTGGCTATTTTTTCTTGCAGTTTGGTTGGGGCCATGTTCAAACCTGCCACCCTCAGTATATGGGGCTGGCGCCCTACTCACTGAGCCACAGGCTGTAGGTTTACAAATATATATTTTACAATTTATTACCTTAGTCCACTGTCAAAGGTGAATGACAATTTCACCTAAAAAGACAGAGTACAGTTTAATGTGCTATTCTGTTACTAATTGTTAGAGTAAAGAGTAAGAGCCTTTTTCACTGTTTGCAGTTTAATTTGTTTATGCTGCCTTCTTCGTATCTACACAAGCCATGGATATTTATCTATTCAATGTGTTGCATTATAATCATTACCCTTTTAATGTTCAAATGATGACAAATATGGATAATATTTTCTCTAAGTTGACTCCTGTGTCTTTTTGACATTCTTTCAATTGTGTGCTTATCTAGCAAAATTCAAAATATCTCTAGTAATTCCTAATATATATCCAATTCACTTTGTATTATCCCTGCTCTACACCTAGAATCAGCCATTTCTCAAAGGAAGATTGATTCATTGCAGTCCAAAATGATGTTTAGCAATAAACACTAGTAGATTAAGTATGATTTCTGTCACCAGTAAGCCATTTCTTCATTCTTTCTATCATTATGTGGGAATTTCATATTTAATTTATAATCTATTAAATGAAAGTTGAATTAAATTTGGATATTTGCTGCTCAGTGATGTTGGTTTATAGATTTTTGTTTGTTTGTGTCAAATGTATTCATCCTTTGATATTAGATACAAGTAGTTCCTAAGTTGCAAACCTCCAGCTGATGAATGACTCACAATTGCAAACAAAGACTTCAACAGGTAATAGGTAAATGTACCTGTTCCAACTTACATAGACATTTAAGTTAAGAACAACCCTAAAGAACCTATTTCATTTATAACCTGTGGACCACCTGTATCAATATTGTCATTTACTATTAAGTAAAAAAAATTGTTCTCAATTGAACAGCAAACAAAGGCATTTTCTATAAGAAAATGAGAGTCTAAATTTATAATCCTCAGGGGTTGTTATTTACTGACTAGGATTCCCTCTAAATTTACATATATAGATGCTAACCTTCAGTACCTCAGAAGACTATGTTTGAAAGCTCAGAGTAATCTATGTATTCAATGCCATTTCTGTCAAAATCTCATTGACATTATTTACAAAAATAGGGGAAAATGATAAAATTCCCATAAAAAATCAAGGAGCCCTGAATAATTGAAACAACCACAAAAAAGTGAACAAAGTTGAAGGCATCACATTTCCTAATTTGAATATTCATGAAAACTTTCTAACACTTCAGAAAGTAAGATACTGGCACAATTCTATAGTACTTCAGAATGTAAGATACTAGCACAAAGGCAGACATACAGACATACAGGACAATGGAACAGTACAGAGAGCCTGGAAACAAATCTATACATATATCGTCAACTAATCTTCAGTAACATTGTCAAGGTTACCCGATGGGTAAAATTCAAAAGGTAAAATTCAAAAGGTGGTATTGAGACAATTGTACATCTACAGGCAAAATAATGAATTGAACCCTGAGGCAATACACAGGAAACAACACAAAATGAAACAAAGAGGTAAAACTGTAAAACTCTTATGAAAGACCATAGAGGAAATGTTTTATGACGTTAGTCTTGACAATGATTTCACAAATAAGATATCAAAACTACAGGTCACCAAAGCAAAAATAGATAATGGGACCACATCAAACTAAAAAGCTTCTGAACATCAGAGGAAACAATCAATGGAGTGGAAATCCAGCTTACAGATGGAGAAAGTATTTGATAACCATCTGTCTAATAAGGGATTAATTCCTAAAACATATTAAGGAAGTGTTACAACTCAATATTAAAAAATAATACTATTAAAAATGGTCTAAGGACTTGGATAGACATTTCTCCACAGAATACATGCAAATGGTCAGTATGTACACATACATGAAGTGATGCTCCATGTCACTAATCATCAGGGAAATGTAAATAAAAACTGCAAGGAGAAATTACCCAATCTCTATTATGATGGCTATTAGTAAGACAGAACTAATAATTAAAGACAAACGTTGGCAAAGTTATGGAGAAATTGGAACCCTTGTATAAATGTGGGAATGCAAAATGTTGCAGCCATGATGAAAAATAATAGAGAGGCTCCTGAAAAATAAATAAAAAAGAATCTGTCAAGTTCCTGCCCAATGAACATGACACACTCATGTTCATTGCAGCATGAGAAGGCAAAATGTAAAAACAACCTACATGTCCACCAAAGGATAAGTGTATAAAAACGATACACATATAGGCCTTTCTCCTTGTTGTGACAATGGGAGCCTGTTGTCTACGGCAAACATATCCTGCTCTGTATTCTTAGTCTTAACCCTGTGTATCTATCTTCCTCTTTTTCAATAAACATTGTTTCATACTTCCCTCCCCCACCCCAAAAACCTATATACATGGAATGGAATACTGTTCACCTTTATGAAAGAAGAACATTCTGGAATATGCTACAACATGGATGAAAGAGGATATTGTGCTAAATGAAATAAACCAGTCACAAAAAAGACAAATATTGTACGATTGTTCTTAGATAAGATATGTATGTAGAAAAATCTGTTAAAGCAAATCATAGATTTGTGGTTGCTAGGGCCTGAGGCGAAGGGGAAATAAAGAGTTACTAATCGACATGTATAAATTTTCAGTTATGCAAGACAAATAAGTCCTAGAAATCTGTTGCTAACGTGGTGTCTACATAAAGTACTGTATCTGCATTTAAAAAGCTAAATGAACTGGGTGGCACCCGTGGCTCACGGGAGTGGGGCACCGGCCCCATATACTGGAGGTGGCAGATTCAAACCCAGCCCCGGCCAAAAAAAACTGCAAAAAAAAAAAAAATGCTAAGTGAACTTACCACAATAACATTCCAAAAATGAGTTAATTATCTTTATATGAGGTCACCGGTGTGGGCTGTAATCTAATATGACTAGTTGTCCTCCTAAAAATAGGAGATTAAAACACAGGCATAGACGGAACAAAGATGATGTAAAGACACCAGAAGACAATGGCTACCTATAAACCACGGAGGTAAGCCTCAAGAGAAACTAACACTGCCAAACACCTCGGCCTTAGAGTTCTAGCCTTAAAATAGTTAAGAAAATACATATTTGTCTGTGTGGTGAATCGCGTGTATTGATTTGTGTATGTGGAACCATCACTGCACTTAATTATGCTTAAGTATCTTTTGGAGGTGCTGCTGAATTCAGTTTGCTAGTATCTTGGAGGAATATGCCCAGAAAGGATATTGGTCTGTAGTTTTCTTTTTCATTTTGTGTTTTCCTGGCTTTGAGGTCGAGGTGGTACTGGATTTGAAATGAGTTAGGGAGGGTTTTTTCTTTCCTTCTCAGTGTTACTTAGTAATTTCTGCAGGATAGGTGCCAGTTCTTTGTAGCTCTGGTAGAATTCACCTGTGAATCTGTCTTGTCTGGTGTGTTTTTTTTGTTGCTGCTGCTGGGAGATATTTTTAATATTGCCTCAATCTTTCTGCTCATTATTGGCCTGTTGAGGATTTGTATTTCTTCCTGATTCAAACTTAGGAAGTTGTGTGTTTCTAGGAATTTATCTCTTTTAGATTCTCTGGTTTGTATGCGTAGAGACTTTTATAGTATTCCTGGACGATGTCTTGTATCAGTTACAATGAGTCCTTTTTAATCCTTGTTTTGACCCTCAGCTTGACCACTGTTAGTGTATAGAAATGCTACTGATTTGTATACATTGATTTTATAACCTGTAACTTTGCTGAATTTATTTTTTATTTCTAGTCTTTTGGTGGAGTTTTTTAGGAGTTTTAGATACAGGTCATATCTTCAGGAAAGAGGGAAAGTTTTGACCTCCTCTTTGGCAGGTAGGATGCTCTTTATTATTTTCTCTTGCCTGATTGCTGTAGCTATAACTTCTGGTTCTATATTGAATAGAAGTTGTGACAGTGGGCACTCTTGTCTTGTTCCAGTTTTTTGGGGGGGGAATGTTTTCCCCTTTTTCCCACTCAGTAATTTTAATATTCTCTCATGTGGTCAAACCCTACCATTAAATTCTCTTTCGTGACCTAATGCAAATTTTGTGTTAATTCATTCTTTGTAAATATTATATACAACATAACACATGTATTCAGACACACATATAATTTTATAATAGTCATTATTCTATAATTTTAGTGTTTATTTGATTCTTAAATAAAGTTTGCTAATAATGTTTTTTAAATCTTTAATATGTTTATTAATTTTTGTTTCACTACATTTGTTAATTATCAATAGGGGTAAATTATTGTCTTCCATTTTCTGGTGACTACATTTCTTTACTTGTCTCTGTTAATGTCTAGTAAAAATATCATACAACTACATTTTAAATGCTTAGTCTTTTAAATGTAATGCCTTATTTTATATATATTGTTTTAATATTTATATTAATATGCTAATTCAGTTTATATCTTGGTTAGAGTATGTTGAGGTTATCTCTACTTCACGATTTACTTTTCATTATTCCCATTCATAAACACTTCTTCTTCATAACTTATGTCAGTGTTTTCTTCCCTTTTTTTGTCTTATTCTAGACTGACAATTTTTATTTTTTTAATTAGAGGTTTATTGATTTGCATTGATTACATTTACTAGTGTGGGTGAATTCACTTCTATTTCCTAATTTCTGTTATATTTTCTCCTCTATTTACATTTAATTTAATTAATCAATTGTGTTATTTTCCTATTTTTGCATTTTTCCCTGAACTGAATTTGGACTTACACAGTGTATTTCCAATCTCCTTGATCACTCTAGAATTTTTTAATATTTTCAGCCTCACAAAGTAAATATTTTGTTATTTAATGCAGTTAAATTTTACTTAGCATGACACAAGTAAAAATCTATTTTCTTATCATTTATCCTTTAAGTTAATGAAATATAAATGCTCATGATTTACCTTCTTAATTTGAATGTCTCTTCTTTTATAATTTTTCTCATTCACATAGACATACATATTAAGAATTCCAGCTCTAATCTATTGTGAGTAGGCTATTATAGAAACTGGACCTATAAAGTCTTACTTAATATGCTTGCCCATTCTCCCCAGAACCAAGAAGGTGTCCTTCTGCTTGACGGTGGTGGTGGCTCTGTTGTTTTTGTAGTGTTTTGCCTTACTGGTGTTAACGATATTCAGTCACTAAAGATGGAAACCTTCAAAAATGTGGCTTTATATATTGATCCTCAATTAGACTTTCTTTCCTGCTTGATTTTGACTTCTGTCCAAGACATGTACATGGCTCATTTGAATCTGGAGTTCAGGACAACAGGAACAAATAGAAAATTGCATGCCTTTGTACTTTCTAGCCCTTTCTTTCCATTGCTTGACTAAAGTAATGCTTTCCATTCCCTCGCCATCCTCTATTTGTCTATTGTAACCTGTTTCTTGATAAGTTTAAAATGCAACATTCTTCTTAAATATTTCCTTGATTCCTCTCTTCTATAAGTAAGTTTTGTCCTCTAATCTTCCAAAATAATATTATGTATTTTGACTTGAATGTATTATTGATCTCAAATTTAACTATATGTGTCTATGTCTAATATTTTGTTTTAGACAATAGGTTACTAGTGGATGGAAAGATAATTTGTTTGACCCTTTATTATTTTTGTTGAAACTCTAAACAGTGAGCCTCGGTTTTCTTCAACTAATTCATATCTCATAAGCTGTTGGCATTAAAAAGAACGATAGAATGTATATTACAACACAATCAAAATTTATTCTGGCATTATTATGAATATTTAACAAGTACTTTAATGCTTAATACTTAGTATGAGTGGCTTTCTATGGACATTTTTTGACTAAATAAAGTGCACCTTGCGACAAAGTTAGTTACAAGTAGCATTCAGCAGAGAAACAAAAACTAAGTGAATTAAACAAGCATAACTAGTTAGAAAAGCCGTAAAACATCTGTGACACGAATGGCTTTCAAAACTTCAAGCTGTAAATTTTTCAATGGCTAGTTGAATTTTAGACTTTTCTATTAAATGCTGCCTAATGAAGCTCCTATATACATTTAGAATTACAATAGCAAAAACTTCTTTTAAAAACTTAGCAGCATATTTTGAATTACATTTAAATATTTCTATGCTTGAGCTCTAATCATATTTTAAAAAGCAGCACTGTGAATTTGGGTGCATGAGAA
This sequence comes from Perodicticus potto, assembly GCA_963574655.1. Lineage (NCBI taxonomy): Eukaryota > Metazoa > Chordata > Mammalia > Primates > Lorisidae > Perodicticus > Perodicticus potto. The sequence goes on along the minus strand of CAUYRH010123953.1, from coordinate 29,814 downwards.
TCCTGGTTCCTGTGGGATACAAAAAAGGTCACATAAAATGCTTTTTAAGTTAGAGTTAAGAAACTGAAACAGGCAATATGTTAGCTTTCTACAACATAGTCTCATCTTATTTGGAAGTATTTCCTAGACTATTTCAAGGAGTGTCAGAGAAAGAGACACAGAGGTACAACGAACTTACCATCTTACAGAGGTCATTGAAACAACACAGGTCATAACAACAAGACATGCGGCTCTGGGCTTCCCAGCAGCCAAAATTTACTTACTGAGAGAAAGAGCTGCTCCTTAAGATTTCCAACTGAGACTATAAAATGCTTCCTTTAGCCACATATTTTAATCTATATAAAAATGTATTTTCCTAATCCATTTGTCCATACTCTTAGTTGATTTTAATCACTTAGGGGATATTTTAGACTAGCTTAAGTTAGAGGACTAACTGCTATTGTAATGTACGCTGTAAACCATAGGCTCGCTTTTAATAGAAAGTGTATTGGCATCAATACAACTGATAGAATATATTGGCAAAGGCAATATTGTTTAATAGTTTTTTAAACAAATGTTTTAAGTTCCACCAGAGAGCAAAAGATCATAGCAATTATCTATGGTTTATTTTCCCATGTTAACATTTCATGTTTTCAAAGCTGATTAAAATTTCATTGCTAATATATTAGTAGTAAATATTTTAAGCTACATTATAGTCATAACTTTTTCTATTTATTTGTGATTGACAAATGATAACTCTGCATATTTATGGGGATACAATGTTATGATTTTATCTCTATACATTGTGGAAAGATTCAGTCAAGGTAATTAATATATCTATCACCTTGCCAACTTATAGTCGTAACTTTTATTCATATGTCATTCTGTCTTTATTAAAACTATTTTTTTCCCGTCTAGATAAGAATGAGGACATGTCAGCAGAATGGAAATAATTAAATTTAACATTTGAGCAAGTGGTTTAAATTTCTTATTCCAAACTATATTTAAGTGGTAAAAAATGAGATTCTCTTAATTCATGATGATAAAAGACTTTAAATGTAAGGCATGAAACCAGAGGAATTCAAAAAGAAAATTAGGAAAAACTCTTTAGACATTAGTCTAGGCAAAGAATTTTAGAAATAAGTCCCAAATGACAATTACAGCTGCAACAAAAATAAAGAAATGGGACTTGATTAAAGTAAAATGCTTCTGCATAGCTAAGGAAATAATCAACTTAGCAAACATATAATGGGAAATATCTTCAGAATGGGAGAAAATATTTGTGATCTAGACATCAATAAAGGGATAATATCTGCAAGTAACTCAAACAAATCAGTAAGATAAAAACTAATAACTCCATTGAAAAGTAGACAAAAGACATGAGCAGACTCACAAATGTTATGTCTGAGATAGATGAAAATATCTCAGATTGTATATGAAGCCACATAACTGTACTCCATGATTGAACTAATGTACACAGCTATGATTCAATAAAAAAAAGAAAAAGAAAGAAAATGAACAAATAGCTAACAAACATGAAAAAAATGCTCAATATCACGAATCATAATTCAAATTAAAATCACAATAAGATATCATGTTACTTATATTAGAATGGCTTATATTTAAAAGTCCAAAAATGGTAGATGCTGGTGTGGATCAAAGAGGAAGGAATGCCTATATAATGTTGGTGTGACTGCAATTTAGTATAACCTCTATGGAAAACGTTATAGAGAATTATCAGAAAACTAAAGATAGACCCATCATTCCAACAAGTAATCCCATGACTATCTACCCAAAAGAGAGTTCATTTATCAAAAAGACCCTTGAATGTTTACTGCAGTGCAGTCCACAATTGCAAAGATGTGGAATTTATCCACTCATGAATTGCTCAATTCATGAGTGGATTAACAAAATGTGGGATATGTGTATGTGTACAATTCAGGTCTAAAATAAGATGAAGTAATGCCTATGAAAGCAATTTGGAAGGAATTTGAGACCAACATTCTAAGAATAGTATTTCAAGAATGGAAAAACAAACACCACATGTACTCCCTAATAAATTGGAACTACCCAATGGGCACGCAAGTGCACACAGTGTAGTAAAAGTCTTTGGAAGTCACTCAAGGAGTAGGAGAGATGAGGGGAAGGGAAAAACCCACCTAATGAGTATAATGAGCACTGTTTGGATGATGGGCACATTTATAGCTCTGAATCAAGCCATGTATCAAAAACATCCTTAGTTCCATTACATTTTGAAATAAAATTAAAAAGTAAAAAAATAAAATAAAACAAATGAGGTAATGGTTAAACAAATGATTGGTAAACATAGAAATCAAAATTGTAGAATAGAAACTTCTTAAATGTGGAAACTATTTTAATCTTCTGCATCCTTATCATTGTTATATTTTGAATCTAATACATAGCTGACTTCATTTAATATTGACAATAGAAATAAAAGCATAAATCAAATTGAATACTGTTTCTGAGCTCTAAAACTTTGTTTCTGTCTTCCTTTTTACAGGAAATGTCTGATAAGCAACAGGAACAAAACAGAAAGAGGAAACAACTTTTGGTAACCTTGCTTTAAATTGCTTAGTAAAGGAAACCATCTTGTGCATAAAATTTTTCTCCTTTCCCTCTCCTTGGAATGAAATGTTTTAAAATATAAGTGAGAGGTAAAGCATTAAAGCCACTCTCCTTTCATGGAAAGGTCCCACAGGAACCTATCGACCAAGGCACTCTGACCTGAGCAACCCCTTTACCTGCACTGTGCCAACCCTCCCTAGCAGGCAGGATTCAGTTCCAAGACTGAGATCTTTTTGACATAACTTTTTTGTTTTTGCTCAATTCACATTTTTCAAAGATTGAACATCAAAAACATCACCTTAGCTTTTCACCCCACACCTTAAGTTCTCATTTCTCTTAAATGCATTTCCCTTTCCCTTTTCTTCATTTTATTCCTAATAAAAATGGTATGGACTGAATGTTCATGTTCTCTCCAAACTCATATGTTGAAAGCTAAACCCCAATGTTATGCTATTAGTATATGGGGTCTTTGGGAGGTGATAAGGTCACGAGGGCAGCCCTGATGGATGGTATTAACAGCCTTGTCACAGAGATCCCACAGAGCTTCCTGGTCTCTTCCACAATGTGAAGACACAGCAAGATGGCCTCCATCTGTGAACCAGGAAGCAAGCATTCTCCAAACACTAAATCCCCTGGTGCTTTGATCTTAGATTTCACATCCTTCAGAGCTATGAAAGTAAATTGCTGTTGTTTATAAGCTATACAATCTATGGTGTTTTATTGTAGTAGCTAGAACTAAGACAAAGAGAATGCAAATATTTAAAATCTTTTCTTGGTTCATTATTTATTCAAATCCTGGGACTATTTACCCTTCATCTTTTCTATGATATCATTTCAAGGAAATGAGATATAAACTTTTATGTTTTAAAAAATCACATGCAGTAATTCCATGCTAATCATTATTAAGCATTTATAAAATTATATGTATTTCAGAGAAAAACAGGTTGTTAGTTATCTGAACCATTATTTCACTGAGTTTTACATAAAGAAATGATATAGGCAACATTTGTCAGATTACATTCATCTTTTGAATAAACATACACATTCTCCTTTGGAAATTAGTTTTACTGACAAGTGAAGCAAGGTCACAAGATCTTAGAGGCATGTATATTTAAGAAACAAATGAAACCAGCTATGTTTTTAAATAAAATTGTGGGTGAAGGTCTTTGAAGTCCTTGAATCCCTTCCAAAATAGATAATTTGGCATGAGAAACAAGTTCATAATTATTAATGCCTCAAATTGTGAATTGATGAAAGCATTCCTGTTCATCCCTATATTGAAAAACATGCTTCGATATTATAGTTTAGCTGTGTTCTCAAGACTCCCTTTTTCAAATTTTATAATCTTATTGAAGTATTCCTAGCAACAGTCCAAATTTTTGAATAGATCCAAAGTTTAAACACTGAACCTTCTTCATCTTATAGAAAAAATAATTTATAGTTTCTATAAATTAGACACATTGGCTGAGAATTCAATATAGATGTGTAAATATTTTGATAATGACCATTCTTATGTTGTATACATTTAATAGTAGGAAATCATTAAACTGTGTCTTTGGGAGATGGAGAGAAGAAAAATTGAACTTTTCAGTCAATACAGCCTTAGAGAACAGTGATTTGAACTTTCATTCAATAGAGGCATCTCCTGTCTCCTTTAAGGGTTAGGAAACTAATTATTAATTCAAAGTTTTCAATTATGTAGAGTTATTAGGTTCATTTACCCCCAACATGAAGTGGATGGATGTAGTACATTTGTGTAAAGAAACTTTGAGTAGCTTGGAAACTACCGCCTAAGTGCTCACGACTTTCCCTGAGAAAGATTGTGAGCAGAACTATAGTTCCAGAAGTTGGATTTGTGCTTCTGTCAAGAAATTTGGCACCAGGGGTGGTGGCTCGTGACTGTAATTCTGGCAATCTGGGTGGCCAAGGCAGGTGGGTCGCCTGAGCTCACAGGTTCCAAACCAGACTGAGCAAGAGCAAGACACCGTCTCTAAAAAATAGCCGGGCATTGTGGCAGGTGCCAGTAGTCCCAGCTACTTGGGAGGCTGAGGCAAGAGAATTGCTTGAGCCCAAGAGTTTGAGGTTGCTGTGAGCTATGACATCACAGCACTCTATGGAGGGTGACAAAGTAAGACCTTAGTTCAACAAAAAAAGGAAAGAAAATAAAAAGAAATTTGGCCTAATCTACATTTCAAGATTTTCTTTCTTTCCTTAGTTTCAAGCTCTATTAGCATCACTTAGTCTCTTCCTGGTGTCTTATGTATACACTAGCAGCTAAACATATTTCTTTCTTTATTTGAAAATTATCTTTTTAATCAACACACTGTAATTATACATACACACGCATATATAGGGTATAATTTATGCTTCCATACATACCTATTTTGTATAACATTCTATGCTGGAATCTTGCAAAATACTTTAAATTAGCAAATTCACAAAAATCTCTACCACAAATATGGAAAAGAAAACTAAATTTTTTTGATTTTCAATTCATTGTTTCTGAAAGGCTAGAAAAATGCTGTGCAGCCTTAGCGAAAGCTAAATTTTCGTAAAGTTGTTAATTCGTAATTTGACAGGTGGTCTCAGCATGTCTTATGCCACAGGGAAGAGTGTACAGATCTTGATGAATTATAAATTTTTCCACCCCTCTCTTCCTTGTCAGCACATGTCTACTCTTACCTTCTGTCTTCATATTGCTATTGTTACTTGTACCTTACTCAAATAAGTAAGTAAAAGGTAGAAATATTAATTTATAAAAGCAAAAATAATACATTATCAATATTAAAACAAAAGGAACCTGGTAGCTGTATTTAATCTCTCTCTCCCCATGTATGTGGCAGAACAAAGAGGGAAAAGTAAAGATAAATTATTTAATGAGTCTAGAAGGCAAAATGTGTATATTTTAGGTATGATGAGGATAATTAATATGGAAGGTATTAATTTCTCTGTGTTTTCATCCAAATCCAGAGATGATATAAACTATTTTTTCCAAACTACTTTTTTTCATTAAATCAACTATCCTTATGTATGCATCATGAGACACTTTTCCAAAGCTCATTAGGGCAATTCCACGTACATGTCTTTTGTCTTCTTTGCTGTGACTGTATTTAAGAATTTAATGCCACCTTTAACTTTTCCTGAATTAAAGATTTAGGTCTATCTCCATCCTTTAAAAAGTGGTGCTTTTATTTGGTTTTCTAGTCTTCCATTTTCAGTTTTCTCTAAAGACTTTGTCTTGGCTCATCCTTCTGATATTTAGAGGGAGTCGGTCAATCTCTTCTGGAAAAAGCCAGATAACAAACGCTTGAGTCCTTCCAGGGTCATAGAGCTTCTTTCACATCCCCCCAGCTTGGCAGTTATGAAGTAAAGGCATCTACCAACAACGTGGGCATCAATTGGGTGACTATGTTACAATAAAATTTTATTTAAAAACCAGGTGACAGACCAGATTAACCCCTGGGCTGAAATGTGTTGACCTCCCATTCAGAGTAAGGTATTTGTTCTACCATTTTTAAATGACTCCAGTTTTGTAAACCTTTTTTTGTTTTCTCTTTAAACATAGTGTTTGAAGAAACCAGTTATGTAAAGTTCACATCTATACAAGAAATCTAAATTAAAAATCAATCAAGCCTAGTAATAATTTATTTAGGAAAAATTATAGATATATTTAAGTATCTATCTATCTATCTAGATATATATACATACATGAAGACTGTAGTATGTGCTTGAATTTGTTCAGGCACTTGCCTAAACACATGAACAAACAGTATTAGCAATTTCTTATCATGAGATTATCGTATCAGGGAAAATTTACAGTAAAAGGACAAATATAATTTGGTTATAGCTTGGAGAAAATAACTTGATCTGATATAGCTGGACAATCTAGAAAGCCTTTTCTAAGGAACAGATGTTAAAGCTAAGGCTAAAAGTTGATAAAACAGTTAATTAACTTTCTTGGAATGGTGCCTCCTTACTGGTTATTTTCGTCATAGGTGCAGTACATTTTATACTACTCACACGGTTAGACATTCACTAATTCTCTTGAAACTTTTTTGGGAAATATCAGCAAACATGGCATGTAAGTAGAAATACGCTAATTTATGTTGCTAGAATAAAAAAGTTGTAAAGGGTTTATGTTTTTGGCTCACACAACACATACAATAATGAGTTTTCTGGGCATTCTGCTCATTGTAATTGAGAGGACAGAGGTGAAAGTGTAATAACCAAGCCCCCTACCCCTGCTACTAATTCCCTAAGCCAGTGTTAAAGAATATAACAAACCTTTCACCCCTCAAGGGGGAAGCGTTTTGTGTTTTAGCCCCAGCCCCTACAAGGGTGGAGGAGCTATATTCTGGGAAAGGAGATAATCTTACGAAAGGAAGGGAGGGAGGGGTATGTTAAAACCTCCAGTGCAATACCCCTTTATGGAAAGTCCCGAGTTCTTTGGAAACTTACCCAACTCTTATGACCGTACTTTGCACCCCTGAACTATGTATGAACCATGTACTCGTGACCCGTGAAGTAATGAGCTTGTGATGTACCTTGTGATTTATGACAAATATGTACCCCACACCCTGCCACCCTGCTTTAACTCCTGTGATTGGCTTCTGCACTGCGCTAGCTTGCCCTGCTGACTACGCAAGAAAAATAGTATAAAAGAACTGCCTGCCTGGCATTCAGGCCTCTTAGCCGGACTGAGGGACCGAACTCGAGTTTGAATAAAGGTTCTTTTGCTTTTGTATCAGACTTGGCTCCCCGGTAGTCTTTGGGGATTGGTCTGGGCACAACAGTAATCACATAAAAGGCTTATGGAGTAGCCCCCATCTCATACATTATTAGCTGCCATGCAAGTAATAAAGAGGAGGCTCTGAAGTAGTATGGGAAGGCTCTTCTCAGTGATGGCACACCACTGAGTGGAAATCTCAGCAGCCAGATAGATGAATTTTGCATGGTTTCACCCAACTTCAGGGAGCCTAAAAGTGCAATCTTGTACCTGCAAGGTGATTTCTCCAAAATACTCTATGGATCAACACAGTGTCTGGCTGTAGTTTTGCTTTGTTTTCGTTTTTGGAATCCTCTTCTTAGCATAATCCCATTTTTCATGCTACTTGGAGCATACTTCAATTGAATTTTTCAAACATTACCAAAAATAATTTTTTAAAATTATGTCTTTGGAATCTATATTCAAACTAAATAATAATAAAAAATAGAATAAGAATAATGACAACCTGAGATGCTATAACACGCAGCAGATGAGCTTTGAGAATAGAATTAAATGAATAAAAATCATAGAATCTTAGGATTTTATAGTAATTTATATTTATTATTTTGATATTTTTCTAAATGGTGGCAAATAAATATTTCTTCTATGAAATAACCTAAAGTGCAGAAGAACATTTGTTTAAATAACAGTATATGGTTTATTTTAAAAGTTATCTCACCAATTAAGTTGAACTTTTCTTTATTTGAGCACATACACAGAGAAAAATATCTGCATGAGTGTTCTTATATTTTTAAACACCATGAAAAAGCTAAATACTCTGTAAAATGTAGTAATGTAGTAGAACCTCTGTACTGTGTAAGTTGACCACCCAAGAGACTGTAACCAAGTGGTCAACATACGGAAGTGGCCAACATAAGGAACTAGGCCTACTGTACTGATAAGTACATCTGGTACATTTTTGGTCTATGAAAATTAGATCAACTTAAGGAGAAGATCAATATAGGATGGTGGTCTACTATGGAGGGTCTATTGGATAAAGACCTGAAAAGTCATATAAAAAAACCTAAAAGTTTTCCATGCCTTTAGGCATAAATATGAGCATCATTATTATTTTGATACATTACTCATATTTCTAAGCTATCGCTCTGAAACCAATATCAATACCATTTTGGTAACGTGAATAGATTTTTATTTTTCTTATACACATTTAATTCATTTGCAGTTATTCTGGTATAAGGTACCGTGGTTGGGGAGTTCTACCTTACAGTACTTATTCTCAAAATCCTAACCGAGGTAGCATCAGCTCTTCAAGAAGTAACAGCAGCTATTCAAGAGAAGAAAACCTAACACCAAGTGATACATCAAGCCCTTGACTTTTTCTTGTCTGCTAATATTTCAGTGACAAATCAAGTCTTTTGGTGGAGTCAAAAATCAAAAAAAAAAAAACAAAAACAAAACAAAACCAGGAAATATATTCCTTCCATAAAGTTGGGGAGGTGGGAAAGACTGAACACTTTTCAAGAATAATCTAATGAATATAGTTTTCATAAATATCCATGCCCCTTCCATATACAAAACATACCATCTTCATTCCACAATCCCTTGAACTCTCAGCCAATGATGACACAAGGCTCAAAATCCAGAATCTTATCTTTATATGGCTCCTCCTTTATTCTGAGGAACTTTGAATCCCAAATCAAGTTATGTATCCTCATGCACTCTCCCACATACTCAACATAAAATGGTGAGACATGGAGAGAATTAAAGAAGACAATCAGCAATCAGGAAAAAAGAGAAAACTGGTAGGTATAAAGAAGGGAGTGATCCACAGGTATTCTGAAATCTCATCAGGCAATTATTATTAGATCTTTTTGTCCCGGTTGATTCTGCTCTGTAGGAGTGACCCTAGAGTCAATTATACTCTGTGACTTGTGATTTTGACTCCTGAAAGCTTTTCTCTTTTTTATTTTCCTCTTTACACATGTCTGAAGATGGCATTACAAAATTTACTTTCTTTGTTGTTATGCTAAACTGCTTTCCCTAGAGAATTGTCCATAGAAAGTTGTAGGCCCAAATGTCTTTTCTCTTCTCTAAAGCTCACCAGTCTAATGTAATAGGGTGACCAAATTTTTCTGATAAAATTCTTTCATGGTTTTACTCATGGAACCATTTCTTTATATGGTTCTTCAACAATGTTGATCCCATCGAGTCCATGTGACATAAGCTCTATTCTCAATGGTTTCTGAGGTGTGCCTAGGGCCTTTATCTTTTATAAATATTTCTTTATAGGAGTCCTTTTGTATGGTGAAAGGGTCTATTAGAAATCAATTCTTTGACTTTCAGATCTTCAATAAAAAAGTGTTAAAATAACATTTTAAATTTTTTTACTTAATGCCTAGGCCACATTTTATGGATAGGATTCTGGATATAGTGTCTGTTCCCAAGCTGTGTCTCCTTGCCCTCAATTGGAAAATCTTTTACTGGCTCAGGAAATTGGAGATGAGAAACTATTTTATTTCCAACTCAAAAAGTCCTAGAATATCTGGACTCACTGTTTTCACACTTACTTCTGCTTGTCCCTTGGGCTGTACATTACCAAAATACAGATATCAAGAGCCAGCATGCACTTTTACTATTCTGCCTGTTTACCATTGTGTCCAAGTCCGCAAGGCAAAAGGTACATTTCCTGTCTCACAAGGTGTAGCAGGCTATCCACTGCCAAATGTTTTATGACTATGTTGCAATTCAGGTCACAATTTTTCTAACCAGTTTTCCTTGTCATTTTCTTCTTCTTCTTATAGGAATGCCCTCATCACTCACTAGTCAATCCCCAAAACTTTGCTACATATTTCATTTTTGTTTCAATAGTGCCCTACATCTTTTTTTCCTCCCAGTTTAATAAAAAACATCTTTAGAGACTTAGTGGCATAAAATATATGCATTTGTTTTGTATTAAAGACAATGGGTCTTCTGGTGTGATTCTGCTCCAGGTTGTGAGGTTAAGTTGGCAATGTTTTACAATGCCTTGTGTGCTTTACGTGTTTTTATTCTGAAGTGTAGACTGAGGGACTAGCAACTATTTATGAGATGATCTCCTGGTGAATATGGACCCCCCAAAAGGGAACAAGTCCATTATACAAACACATTTCAAGACCTTGTTTGGTATGTACCTTCTAACATTCAAGTGGGTGAGTCACATCACATTATAAAACCCAAAGTCAAAAAATGGAAAAGTGTACATATTATCTGGAGATGAGGACCGAAAAGGGTTTTTGTGAATAATTATCTAATTTACTATACATATTCTAATATTTTTCTATGTAATTGCGATAATTTTAGAAATTATTCCAAATGTAATTTGTTCGAAGGGTTTATTGTTTATAAATTAATGCCAGAGCTAAAGAATTCATTTCTATTTGCTATGCTACTGATTCAGAGTAGATGGTTCACTCTAGTTCTGAGAGAGCAGGAATGTCACAATTCTTTTAAGTTAAAGTTATTCTTTCTAAGGAATGCATTACAATAAAAATAGATTTCAGGGAAAAAAAACCTCACAAAACTGTTCATGGACAAAGAAATCTGTGTTAGCCAATTTGTGAAGTGATTAATGTTGCAAGTGATAGAATCAATCTGAAAATTAATTCTGTATTTGTATTCCAAATGAGATCACAGTGTAAGATTGCCTCCACCCTTTTCTTTTGAAAACTAATTCAAATTATTCTGGCTTAGCAATCATCTCTTCATTGGGAGTTTCTATGAATATATACTGAAATTAAAACTTGGCTCTTAAAGGTACAGACCTTATAAATCTAGAGAAATTGCAATTAGCCCTTTGAAAAAGTCTTCACTTATCAATTGAACAATTATATATCATACGTATGAAAAAACAAGTCCATTACATATAGATGTATTAAATGTTGAACTGTATGTAAATGGTTAAATCAATTAATTCTTTAATAGATTTTTAAAAAATTAAGCCTGCATAGACATTTTTTATGAATGCTAGCAGCAAGAATTTCAGCAAAATTCCATGGAAGGTGAAAAAGATTGCAAAATGTGACCTGTCATTGTTGACAACAGAAAGCTGATACTCAACGCCTGCAGGAAGAAAAGCCAAAGAGAAGCCAATGAATTCATAATGCTGAACTTACTTAACGCTCATAACTTGGAAAGAAATCTCCAGATGTTGGGTTTTAGTGTGGGGCCTAAAACAAAAAGATTATTTCAAAATCTAATTGAAGACTGTTTGGAACCTAGATTCTCTAGAATGTAATCTACATTAGGGTATGGATGTTTATTATTTTTACTGTTTTATCTCAATTACCTATAACAGTGCTAGGCATATAATCAAAATCAAACGAATGAATATGTGTTAAGTAAATAAATCTCTTTTCAAACATCACACAGCAGGAGATTGATAATCCCTTACTAGAAGATAGAAAGCTATTTTCTGAATTGGTTTGCAAAAATCAGAAGCTTAGTGAGATGCCATTGTAAACACAGGTTCAGAATATTAGTGCATACGCACCCACAAAGGAGACTACATCTACATCCCAATAAATTTCATAACGCTGCCATGGAGATTTATCCTCATCGCCCCCAACATGTAGTAGATTATCATATCCTTATATGGGAAAATTAGTCAGTTGCTTGAAAAATCTGGTTCACTGTCTTGTCAATTTGCTTTGAAGCCTTACCTTCAACAAACTTCATCCAAGAACTGAGAGACTTCAACTAGTTACTTTTAAAATGTAAATGTAAATTAAAAAATTAAGATCACAATATTCTTTTAAGGAAAGCTTTAATCAAATATAGATACTAAAACAATGGAATAAAAATTACCTCTGAGATAAAATAGAAATGATGCAGAAATCACAAGAAAACTCTCAAAACAATGGTAGCCAAAGTGCCTAGAAGAAGGGAGAAGGCAGCATGCTCATGTATTTGCAGGACTATAGAGAAAACACTCAGGCACAGCTATTCTCTCAGAAATCTGAAAGATGGCAGTAAAATAAAAAGTGCTTCATAAGGTTAGATGCAAAATTTGGGAAAACTCCTAGAAAATAAAAGTTTAAAAATGGCTAAAAGCAGAAAAACTAAAGGAATTAAAGTTAGTTCTTGGAGATGATTAATAGGGTTTACAAAAGAAAGAATAGGAGAAAATCATTAAATAATAAATTTGTTTTAAAAGTGAAATCATCTACAACATACCTTAAAAATGAATTTAAAAATATTCATCCACATGAAAGTACATGGTGAAATTTCCAAAAATAGAAATAAACAACCTAAAGTCTTCAGAAAGAGCAAAGCATAGGCCAGTGTACCGCATTATGTATCTGGAGGACATTAATTTCTCAATTGCAGAACCAGTGTTAAGAAGAAAATTAGAAACGTCTTCCAAATTCTGAAATACATGATTTCCAGCCTAGAATTTTAGATTCATTTAAGATATCACTCACATGTGAAGACAGATGACATTTTTGAAAATTTCATGGTTGCTTTCTATATTTTAACAGAGTTAAAGGGGATGGACACTTATTCTATAGCATATGAGTACATAGAAAATGGTGTAAAACTGAGTTTGATTTATTTTATGTTTCAGTAAAAGCGATATAATTTTGCCATCCTACATTGCTCACGTGTCTATTTTTATAATCACTATTATGTAAGCAATGAATATCAAAATAGGCAAAAGAATATGTAAATATAAGTTGGGGGAAGTACATTTCAAAATTGTACCAAAAATATTGTTACAGATTGAGTATGTTAGAAGCAGACATGAAAGTGGTGTTTGAGATGTAACGTGTGAAAGCAAGAAGGAGGCCTTGGGTCTGGGAGGAGGGCAAAGTCAGAGCCTGATACAGACCCACAAAGCCTCTTTCACCTCGGTGAGGATATCTGCAGTGCCTAATGTGGTACCAATGGCAGCCCCTTTGTGCTTCTGCCTATCCCAGCCACCCGCAGTGGCTTCCACAGGAAGGGTGTGTTTTCTAAGAAGGCAGCAGATTTGCATCCTGAAGCAATTGACCGGTCAAGGCTGGTGACAGAACTCCCCAAAGCTGGGCATAAAATCCATCCTTACAAGAAGGACTCTATGTCTACCAGATGTGTGAATAGAGGTCTCAGGTGAAAACATACTAAATTTTGCTAGTAACTTGTTAACCAACATAAAACACAGAGAGCAATTCCATACATGTTGGAAATAGAAGAAAAAAAAATTTCTCTAAATTCCACTATGCTAACTAAAGGGAACATGAATCCAGTAAAAAAGAAATCCAAAGTGCTGAAATGAGAGATTACAGATCTAATGAAATACACTGAGAGCCAAAATTATTTTATTTTGGAATTAATAAATATAATGAATATGAACCAATGACGCACAGGATAGATGTACTTGATAACAGAAATGCTGATATAGGCTCGGCACCCATAGCACAGTTTTTGCGTCACCAGCCACATATACCAAGGGTGGCGGGTTCGAACCTGGCTCCAGCCGGCTAATCAAGTGCAACAGAAAAATAGCCAGGCGTTGTGGCAGGCACCTCTAGTCCCGGCTACTTGGGAGGCTGAGGCAAGAGAATCGCTTGGGCCCAGGAGTTGGAGATTTCCGTGAGCTGTGACGTCACATACTCTACCAAGGGCTCGACATAGTGAGACTCTCAAAAAAAAAAAAAAGAAAGAAAAGATACCTAAATAAAATTGGAAATGTAAATAAATGATAAAAGCAATAAAGTTAAAGTATATTTTGTATTGCACTCTAGAGGAAGTGCCAAAAAAAAAGAAAAATATTATATTTAATTACAGAGTCAAAAAAAGAACCTTGGCAAAGAAAAACAATTATAAAGGGGAAAGATCCACCTTATTCTCAGAACTCTAAAACGCCATGCTCAATTCCAGGAGATAATTAAGCAACAGTGTCTTGAGGCAAAGCACGGTTAATAATATTCTTAGAACTTGTGATCTAAGAATATTCTGCCCACCCTAGAATCCTACCTGATATAAAGGAAGAAGACAGGCCTTCTCTAAAGCATGGAGGAACTTAGGAAAGAAATGTCTATAAGTCCTTCTTAAAGAAATTACATTAAAACAAAACCCATGCATTTCAAAGGCACATCAAAATAGAAAAATTTTAAATGCAGAAGTACTAGTAGCAGGATTTATGGTGGCCATTTAATTCAATTAAGAATGAACTAAAATCAGGTTGATAAAAATATCTCCGATTGTATGTGAAGCCCGCACACAGTACCCCATGACTGAATTATTGTACACAGTTATGACTCAATAAAAAATAAGAAAAAAAAAGAATGAACTAAAGTAAGCAACTATATATTATAAATGAAAAAGTGAGAATGATAAAAATCTAAATAAAGCAGAACTGTTTGTAAATAGTTTTAATTTGAAAATGGTTTACTACTCATTAGTAGCTGCAGAAATAGTACAGAGTCACAAATTACTCTTTCGCCACGTATTACTAAAATCTTCTGACAGTAGGATAAAACTATTATGTGTAGATTGCTATGGTTTGAACGTTGTCTTTTCTAAAATTCATGTTGAAACTGAATTCTCTATACAACAGTACTAAGAGGTGTGGCCTTTGGGAGATGATTGAATCACCAGAGCTCCATTGTCAGGAAGGGGAGCACATGGCCATATAAAAGGGCTTGACGGGAGGAGTTCCCCATTTTCTGCCCCTTGTGTCCTTTCTACCATGTGAGGACACAGTCTTTTCCTCCCTCTTGGGATGTGGCAACAGGGTGTCACCTTGGAAGCAGAGAACAGTCTCACTAGACAGCGGTGCCTCCTGGTACCTTGATCTTGGACTTCCTAACCTTCCTAACTATAAGAAATTAATTTCTATGTTTATAACATCACTAAGTTTGTAGTATTTTGTTACACTCACAAGAATAAACTAAGACTAGAATAATTCAGATTTCAGCCCTTTATACTTGTACTCTCTGTGTGTGTTTGTTTCAAAAAAAATGTATCACTTGTACAGATACAAGTGACAAGCATTACAATTAGGATATGGAACTGTTCTATCACCACAAAGAAACCCTTTCTCATTCCTTAATAATCACACATCCTTCCCAACCCTAACTCTTTGCAACAACAAGTATTTCCCTTATCACTCCATTCCCATCAATTTGGGGATTGCCGTATAAATGGAATCATAACCCCTTGGGGTTGCCTTCTCCCCTCCACTCCTCAGAATGATGCCTTTAAGAGTCATTTAAATTGCGGCAACAATAGTTGTGCCAATAGTTTCTTTCTTTTGTTATTGAGTAGACGTGCCAAGATGAAGGAAAATTCTAGTTTTCAGCCTTTATGAATAAAATTACTATGTTCTAACGTGTAGAAGAAATTTTGGGGGAATAAGTTATAACCTAAATGCTCATTGATTGATAAATGAGTAAACAAATTGTTTTCCATCCATACAAAATACTATTTAGTAATAAAAACAAATTAACTTCTGATACCTGCTAAATGTCAGATAAATTTCAAACATTTTATGCTAAGAGGAAAAAAATCTGCTTATGGCATGTAAATTACACTTTGCCTAGAGAACTATATTTTAAAGGAGATAGTAGATTAGTGATAGCTTCATTAATTGATAATATCCACTTGCAGTTTTGAGGTATTATCCTACAAAAGATAATATTAAGTCGAGGTTCTTCATGAGAAACTCTAATAAATTTGAGTGAGGTACATAAAGTTCCCTAACTGAACTAAGACAATCATAATGTTTCCTTTCTCTGGTAGGGTCAGGACAGTAGCAGGATTCAGGTTGTTGCAGTGAGGAATAATAATGCAAGGGGGAGAGTGTAACAAAATCCTGTATGAGGTAATTGGCTGGCTGAAAAGTGTTGAGTGACTGCAGTCATTAGTAATATCTTTAGTGCACAAGAAACCATGAGGTCAAGTGTGGAGCCTACAACTAGAACCAAAGAACCAGCTATTTGTGATTTAGAATTTTATTTAGAGACCTCTGCATGACAATCAAAAAATGTTGTCCATTTGGCCTGATAAATCATTCCCTTTTTTGTTACACGTTCTCTGGAATAAACAATTGTGTTCAAATAAAATGTTTCCCAGAGTTGTTTCTGAAGGCTTGTATAATCCGTGGTAAAATTATGCCTTTTAGAAAGAAAAGCACAGGAATCAGGATTGTAATGAGAGTCCATATAAAACAGCAGTCAGTTTTTTGGAAAAGAATAGGTTTTAGACTTAGACAATCCACCCGAGATGGCAATGGTCGTTAGAAATGTAATCCTCCTGCACCTTGTGTCTGGGACCCTAACCTAATGGTTGAGCTCCTGTAAATGCATACTCAGAAATGTGTGCCCCTTGTCAGGAGGAACACCTTTCGTGGATGAAAGCTAATTTCTCAGTACATGAAGAGGAGATAAAGGAGAGTCTTATCCAATTTTATTAATGATATGGAATGAGCGTGCGCTGGTTCAAACTCATCAATATGTGAGAGAGGCAGGGACAGTAGGCTGATGCCTGTGCTCTATCTTATCATTTTCCCTCTCATGACAAATACACTTTTAGGCACCCCAACACACAAAAGTGACACAAGGGCCTGATTCCACCAAATAAGCCAAATAAATGGAAACCAAAACTCAGAGCAATGTTCAGGCCCAGTTTTGAGTTACAACCTCAGTGCAGCCTCAGCAATCCTCCAGCAGCAAGGCACCATGGGCCTTGGCAGGTACCATACTTGTTTGAAGGCTGAAGTCTGCTACATGGTGTCTCTAGGGAACCTCCAGGAAAGCACTGGAAATAAACGAAGACCACACAAACGAAAACAAGAAAAGTCTGTTTTCAGATTTTCCCATAGCAAGGGATTCAGCGATTATTACTTGATCTTGGCAGAAACTAGAAGGCAAACAAAGGAGTTAAAAACACAAATGAATGAATACAAACTATTTTTTACTAAATTTTACAGAGAAGTGACCGATACCTAGAGAATATTTTGTAAAATTTTGTAAAATGATGCACTGTTACTATTCTCAGTGTTTTGGTCACCTCTTTGTAAAATTTTCAAATGAATTCTTTGTAAATAAAGGTACATTTAGCTACGACTTGCCATTTTCTCTATGTATGACAAGTTCAGAGAAAGCTTTAGGGAACCATTTATTTAGCGTGCAACACAGGAAAGGTTTCAGATAAGCTCTGATTGGAAGTTTGGGGCCTGCAGAAGTTGGAGGTGGACTGACTAGAAGTGGACAGCCTATGTAACTGGTTAAGGGAGCATATTTGCCTTTGCTTGGTTGCCCCAGTATTGAAATTGGAAAACAAAATTAGGAAAAATAGTAGCTATTAATTAAGTGCTGACTGTTTTGGGCCAATCGCTACAGAGTTTGTTGTTTGCCTCTTTGGACTGATTGCTGTAGATTGTGGATGAGAATTCTATTTTTATACATGGTTTTGTTGCCATCCATTATTCAATCTCAAGTGCTTACTAAGAACTGGAGGTGGGAAAGATGATTACTACAAAGAAGCAAGAGGGAATTTTCCATGTTCTAATTACAGTGGTGATTACCACATACATATGTGCTTGTTAAAATCAGAATACTATACTCCTAAAAAAGGATGAAGTAAATTTTATGTAAATTGTAGTGTAATAAGCCTTGCTTTTAAAAAATAAACTAAGATATATTGGTTCTAGGATTTTCTCCAGCAAATTTCAACGGTTTTCATGTGAGTATTAAACTACACAAGAAGTTCCATTTAGTGAAAGTAAAATAGAAGGAGAATTGAAGGACTTAAAATAAATGGCAAAGAGTGAGTATTACGTATATATCATCGAATCAAGGCTAACCAAGGAGGTAAGTGAATCTGAGAAAGGTGCTGATAGGTGGTGTACAAATGGTCATGGACTTCAATGAGATAAATTCATCAATGAAGCTAACTGAGCCAGTGAAGTGGAAGGAAGTCAGTGATGAACAAGTGGTTGCTTGAAATGCTGATTTCATAGATGGTGCCATTTCCACAAGTGACAATTTCTAGGTTTGACTTAGGGGCAATTCAAGAAAAGTAGCTGCAAATAAAAAGTTCAAGTAACTGAACAGTCATGGGGAGAGATGGATCAAAAACAATGATGGTAGAGGAAATGTGAATGGTTCAGAGGTTTCAGGGGAGTGGAAAAATAAAATCCATTTTCTGAAGTTATTAATAAATGACTGGGAGTGTTCACA
This sequence comes from Perodicticus potto, assembly GCA_963574655.1. Classification (NCBI taxonomy): domain Eukaryota; kingdom Metazoa; phylum Chordata; class Mammalia; order Primates; family Lorisidae; genus Perodicticus; species Perodicticus potto. Next base: position 11,322 of record CAUYRH010123953.1, on the reverse strand, counting down.
AAGTTAGTAATGAACAGGAACAGGAAGTAGGAGATGGTAAGGGGGTCAAATTGCATAAGCCTCAAAGGGAAATAAGTTTGTACGTTTTCTTAAAAAATGAGAGATAGAACTTTGGAATGGAAGTTACATTGATTAGTGTGCAGGGAACATAATAAATTTACAACCCAGTCCTGAAATCCTGACATATTAAGAGTGTTTGAAGCCAGCTAATGCCTCTGCCTACCTGAATGTGTGCCTGCAGAAATTTTTTAAAAGCTGGTAAAATGGTGAAGTCTTGTCACAAGCCTTGAGGATACTGAAGTTGTTAAAGTCCTTGAAACAAATATATGTAACAAATTTTAATGATGGAATGCATTTTCAGTTAATTATTAAAGCTTCACCATGAGTAGCATTAAGAACTTAGTGGAGTTTCTAAATGTTAATGAGAAATTGCAAAAAAAAAATCATATTTGAAAACCTGCAGCCTCCCTTGAAAAAGTCTCTGGCGTGGATGAAGTGCCCCTGGGAGACAGTCAGTGTTCAGTTGTGTCAAAAAGCTGTGCTAGGGAAGCAGCTGAGGGTGGATGAGGAACGTTGGGAGGATCTGGCAGGCTTCCCCAAGTGTCACCTCTCTCCATGTTGTTCTTGGTGCCGGTTCTTTCATTCCTGATGATGCCGTGCTTTCTGCTTGTCTAGAATCTATACGTCTCATCAGTTATTTCTGGCTGTCTCGGTTCTTTGCCAGCTCACTTTATCTAATATCCTCAACTCCTCCCTCTCCCTGTGCCAGCAGACTGATAGATCTAACCATGTCATGTGGAGAAAGAAAGACAAGAAAGAGGAAGGTAGCAAGATAAACAGGGAGTGGTCTGTTTTCCCTCATTTTGGGCTGCCAGTTTTCCCCCTTTCTCTTCTCTTACAGAGGTCTCCTGTGCTAAGCTTTCTCAGCTAGGCAGTGAGACTGTCGGTAAGTTCTTTTTGGATGCCATTCATCTTAGATGCACTGTTGGTCATGGAACTAACATAAGCCCAAATCTACCAGTAAGACTCTATAAAATGTTCACATGTTTCTTAATACTTATTACCATTCTAAAATGAAGGCTAAAACATTGACATGGAACTAACTGTACATATTTCTTAATAAAATCACTAGTTGCCCTCAAAGAAATGTTTTGTTCTATTTCTAAATGTATTTTAAAGATTTAGGCATCTCTATAAAATTATTGAAATGCTTCTGAAACCTTATTATTCTCCTCTTTCACTCAAATCCCAAAAGGTTAATGTAAAAGTAAATGTTGAATAGGGTAAAACAAGGATTAGAAAAAATGAACAGAAATTATACTGGCTGCTTAGCTGACTTGGGGTACAATAGTAATGTGAGGAATATATACTCATGGTACTTATATGACCTCTAAAATGCTACGGTACAATTTTCAATGCCACAGTTGCTTATTAGTCTAATAATAAGCAGAGAGCTAAAAATCTGATATGGATATATATGTATATTTTCAATATTCAGGGTACTAGGAGAGCTTTTATTCTAGTATCTGAAAATATAGCCTTTCATATTTTAATTATATTTCTAACTATGCTGAGAGCACTCATAATTTTTAGAAAACAAACTAATATTGCATTAACTCTATTCAGCAAACCTGACAAACAAAACAGCAATCAAATTCAGATACTTTATTAGTTTCCATGAGTTTGAGCCTATAATTGATTTCCATGAAAACTATCGTTATAATGCTATATAATGATTGGTTTATCACTGATTATCATACCAAAAAGAAGTAAAGAAAGAATTCAAAAAGTAAGAAAAGAAGAAAAGAAAGAAGGAATAAAGAAGGAAAGAAAAGAAGAAGGAAGAAAACAGCTGGTGATGTGTAAGCAAAGAAAGATACACGGTCCCCTTCTCATCATTATGTCTACACCTCAGTTCATCTGTAACTGACCGGTGATGGTACCTCATGGAATTAAGAGTTTACCAGTTAATTTAAAACAACTTAATCTAAATTGAAAAATATCAAACTACAATTAATTATTGCTGGTTAATACCACTGAAGCAAAACTCAAATAGCTCCAAAGATTCCTTCTTTTGTTAAGATGAGTAAAAACAAAATCACAAGTGTAAGCCTGTACGTGAATATAATTTTACATATATTCCTGTAAGAAATTTATTTGGTACTATCGTATTTGTTATTCTTTGCCATGTCCCAAATATGATGACCAGCCAATTAACTGGAATTTATTTTATCATTTACTCTAAATATCAAGCAAAATCACAAGATGATAGACACAGCCGTTTAAGATTATATCCTTGTTCTGTGCCAGTGGATTATCCTGGCAGGAAAGTGCAGAGCAGTTAACTGGTCTGGTAGGGATTTTTTTTGGCTTCTTTTTTTTTTTTTTTAAGTTATCATGTAGCTTGAAAGGTTGACGTGGTTCATAAGTAGATATTCAAATTCTTAGAAAAAATAACTTATTTACCTAATGTTGCTATTTTTCAGGGACTGGACGCTCTAGTCAGAGAATAGGAACTAACAAGGTATCTAGGATGGGAAGCAAAATTTATTAAATAAAATAATTTCAGAAGCTATGCTTACACAATAAAAGTGACATGCTCATAAAAATCACAAAACCGTAAATATAAAAAATTAATGTCATCACATTAAAATAAAACTTATGCAATATACAATAATACTATCTCTTTTGGGATGGAATCCCTTGTAAGCGGTCTAGACAGCTGGTCACCTACTGCAACATCTTGTCAGTACATGACAGACGCTCAGTGCAAGCTCCTCAAAATATGAATGTCGTTTTAATTGACCTTATCTAGATCTTTACAGTTTTAAAATTAAATCTGGGTTTGCCTTGCCTGGATTATTTTCTCCCTCAGAGAAATTGTCTTTTCCAAAATCTAATAGAATACACGTTCCATAATCTTGCTCAGATTACTCACCCAGGGATCACAAAATTGAGTGGCATCATATTAAATTCCTTTAACGAAAAATGACCACCATGGCTCGGTGCCTGTGGCTCAGTGGGCTAAGACGCCAGCCACGTACACCTGAGCAGGCAGGTTCAAATCCAGCCCGGGCCCACCAAACAACAATGAGGGCTGCAACAACAACAACAAAAAAATGGCCGGGCGTTGTGGCGGGTGCCTGTAGTCCCAGCTACTTGGGAGGTGGAGGCAGGAGACTCGCTTGAGCCCAGGAGTTGGAATTTGCTGTGAGCTGTGATGCCACAGCACTCTATCCAGGGTGACAGCTTGAGGCTCTGTCTCAAAAAAAAAAAAATGACCACCAAAATATTATTTGAGATATTGTGTCCTATTCACCGGTATTTATTAATTTCCTCTCACCTCCTGTTTGCCTCTCAGTTTCGTACCCCACTTGCCCCAGGAGTCTCAATCTCCCACCAAAAACAGAAAACACGTTTTCAGCTGTGCTTTTGACCGTCGTTTCAACCCAGGGAGCTGTCGGTTACCCATGTCCTCTTGCTCCCTTTGCCAATTTCCATTCTAAACACACTCCATTGCAATGTTGAGTACTCACAGTAAATCACAGAGAGGATTCCTCTACTTTCCTGCCTTGATTCCAAGAATCCTGTCCACATGATGTAAGACGTTTTCCCTATGTCTCAAACACTCGTTGGTGACATGCTGCCAGAATCCTGACTCAACCTCATGACTTCTCTATCCATTTCTCCTCTGTTGAAACTGTTAAATGTCACTGTGACAAGCCCTTTCAATTCCCATTTTCTGTTTACCCACATTCACTGCTATGTTAGCAGTAGGCTTCCCAATTCTCCAATTTATTATGTCCATTTCAATAATTATATTCATGATCCATCAAACCCAGTAATCCAAAAGATATTTTCACCTTTTCTGTTCTAGAAAATGAGTAAGTAAATGACATACACAACATGTCCTTGTATTTCGGGGCAGTCTTTCCCTTGCACTTGGCTGCAACAAACTGGCCTCTAATTATTTAGTATTCTCTCAATGTGTTGTACCTCACGACTCTGGGCTTATTTTATTTTAATATTCTCTCCAGCTGAAAACATTTTCTTATGATATATTCATCTGCCTAATTCAAATGTGACTTCCATTTTTTTTTTATCTTGCCTTGTTGTTATTACTCTTAGTTATGGCTTCCCTGAAATAATGGGAAATTTTTTAGACAAAATTAATTTCTAATTTTGAATGCCCAAATCAGTACCTAGAAATTAATACTCCCTCCATTAGTGTTTACTGAATTGAATGTATTTGAACTAATTTTAATTAATGAATAAAAGGATATTTTAAGTTTAAAGAGAGCATAGATTTGAGCATTCATTTTCATTCCTCCATGCTTGGATTTCTTTAACATCTCAAGAAAGAGAATTAAAATAATTTAATTATAGAAATAAAATAAATTACAAATCTTAAGTTACAAATCACGAGTTAATTATTAGCAGCTTTTTATCATCCTAACTGGTTCTCAATCTTAGTGTCATTATATATTCTATTTATATAACTTGGATAAAATTTATCAGTCATTGACATTTTTCATTGTATTTTTTTTACTTCAGTGGTTATCAAACTGAATAACAGGAACTAGAATTCCTAGGATTTTCTCTTAATCAACTGGCCATTATGAATGAATAAAGATTAATGATTTTTTCTGTTTCAAAGTTCATGTCTCCAGTTGAATATAAAAAATTTCCCAATTTTCTTTCTAAGAATTTCAATTCCCTCATATTTAGTAGATAACACAAATAGTCTACACCAGAGGTAGAAGTAAACATATTGAGAAATAGGAGACAACTATGAACTAGAAAGTAGTATTAAAAAGTGAATATAGCATTCTGAGCATTTTATTGAAATAGTTCAGAAAAACTTTATGACTAAGTGATAATTTTGCTCATGGTAACATTCTCTTCAATGTATAAAATTGTAATAAGATCAAAGGAGTCTAAAAATGCATCCAGGGAGCAGTAGTATCTAATTTTATGCAAGAATCTATTAAGATTTATAATTTTATTGTAAGTCATATGTATATACACATAAAATAAATACGCATATCAATTTTAAAGCAGAATCCTTTTCTATTTCTTCTGGAGTTTTCACGGGTTTCCTCAAACCCCTCATTTCTTGTTTTGTTTCCGTAATTGCCAATGACACATATATAAGACAATTGACCAGTCTTTTAAAAAGTCATAGAACATGTGAGAACTAAAATTAAACCTGAGAATTTACCTGACATAATTTGCATCAGACCTTGACCATTATCATCTGCAATAAATATTCTCACGTTATTCTGAACATTCTTATGTGATAAGAATTTCTCTAATGGCTCGGCGCCTGTGGCTCAAGCGGCTGGGGCGGGAGCCACTTGCACCTAAGCTGGCGTGTTCGGATCCAGCCTGGGCCCTGCGGAAAACAACGACGGCTGCAACCAAAAAAAAAAAAAAAAAAAAAAAAGGTTGGGCGTTGTGGTGGGTGCCTTTGGTCCCGCCTGTGGTCCCAGCTGCTTGGGAGGCGGAGGCAGGAGACTCGCTTGAGCCCAGGAATTGGAGCTTCCTGTGAGCTGTGATGTCATGGCACTCTATCCAGGGTGACAGCTTGAGGCTCTGTCTCCAAAAAAAAAAAAAAAAGAATTTCTCTAAAATGTAAGCTAAGGGAGTTAATGTTGGAGTTAAAATGAATACTTATATTTTTACTCATACTTCATCTTGATCTGTTCAGCAGAATTGAATATCTGCAACGAAAGTAATATAATATTTTGTTTGAAAAAATTTCAAGGATTTCTATAATAAAATTTCTTTAAAAATTAAACTTCATACATGTTATAGAAATAAAATTTTCATTAATAACGTAAACCGATTGTATTTACTACAAAATTTAGCTGCCTAGAAAACAGTCCAAATTATCCCATAGAAAGATACGTTTTCCTTGTTTATCATTAGATTATTTTTCCATTTTCCATTCTCATTTTCTCTTAATTAAATTTTATTCATTCAAGTTATGTCTAGAAAAAGGGAAACAATTTTTGGTCTATTTGCAAATGCCAGTTCACAAACCGCTAAATATCAATCTTCTACATATTGTATTAAATGGATCATGATTACTGAAAATGAATTTTGCTTGTGTTATCTAAATGTCAAGAAAAGATTTTTACCATTTCACGTGTCCAATGTCCCTTGCCAATACTTATTTAGCCTCTGAATGCACTAAATTGTAATATGAAGGAAACTTTAATGACATTTAGACTAAAAGATGTATTTGCTATGGTAACCCAAAAATTAAAAACTCTGCTGTCCATACTTTATTATGATTGGAAATGTTAATACATTTATCTTTTAGAAACAATGCTATAAATAATAGTTCACCCAGTTTTTCAAAATTCCTATTTAGTCCCAATGAAAAATGGAAAAATACACCGTAGGATTTCTATGCATTTAAGAGGAATTGAATTGACACTGATTCTGAGGAAAAGTAGGTGTCACCATAGGAAAACAGAGAGTTATCTGGATATTTTCTTGAATCTTCTGAATCTGGATATTTTCAAGAGCTTTCGAGGTTTATGTTGCCTGTTTTTAGTGTGTACAGTTTAATTACCAAACAGGTTATTTTTGTTTTTTCTTCTTGAAGGTATTCTGTTTTTTATTTGTAGACTAATTCATGATAACTGAATGCAATGAAATAAGGAAATAAAAAAGAGATGAATCAATTAAATCAAAAATATAAATAGGAAAAATAGCATCCAATAAAAGTTCAGAGGAAAGGAAAAGGTATTACAAAGAAATAATTTCTTATATTTATGTATAGCCCATGAACAAGACATAGAAGAGGTAAAAAGGAAGGAGCCATTAAAAGAATCTCTTCATTTGTAAAGGTCATTGCTATTGGTAAGACTCTACAGGCTCCTGGGGGATACGGTGCTTGTATGTCTTTCGTATAGAAAATGTTTATCCTGAAAGGTTAAAAACAAATACACTATTTATATTTCTTTATTTTCCATAGTGGATTATACAAAGGAGAGATGTAAAATATCTTGCTGGTTATGAAAAAAAATTCTAGATGATTTTTACTCTTTCTTTTAAAATGGAAATATATTAGTCATACAATTTATTATATTATTAAAAAGGATGCTTGCTGTATGCAGGGCATAGTTCATGGCATTTGAAAAAAAGAGAATATTAAAAATCATCATGTTCCTTAAGACAATATCTTTAGACAATATATCTAAACAGACATATTTAGATAAAATATAAATAGGATCTATTGCTACTTACTGGATGATAGCAAATACATCACCTTGTTTCCATACACTTTGAAATGATACTTGCAGTTCCTCCTGCGGGGTCCCTCTGGAGGCCTAGAGAACCCCCCAGCTCCCAGAGTCAAGACTGAGTACTGGTTGCAAGTCAAGCTGATGATGGAGTGATCACAGACCCAAAGAAGGTTTACACAAACAGCTTATCCCATAATAGAAAGAATGAAAGTAAGAAGAAAGTTACACAAAGTGAAAAATACGTTTTTGGAGAGAGAGGACAGGTCAGTTTCACGAATGAAGAAAGGCTGGGAGTCTGAACGCTGGCTGCCTTTTATACGCTCACTAGTTTGTCCCACTTTTCTCCTGGAAGGATTGGTTGTTCTTCTCTGCCATTGGGGTGACTGATAGATTGAGATTATATAATAAATTAAGATTACCTCACAGGTTTAATTAGATGGGAATGAGGTGTAGGCCAGTGACAGGTTGCTAGGAACTTTTTGCTATGTATGTACCCATAGGGAACAGTTCCTAGTTGCAATTTGGTTCCCAGGTTCAATTTGGTTTCAACTCTCTACCATTAGGCCTTAGCCACTTCATCACCACCTGTTTACTCTCTACCACCCCTAATGCTCCTATTAAGCAGCAGAGTTTGATACTAGTATTGAGTACACTGTATTCTTGCTTTTCCATTCTTGTGATTCTGAGAAGGATGTTCTTCAAATCTGTCCAGGTAAACACAAAAGATGTAAATTCTCCATCTTTGTTTATGGCCGAATAGTATTCCATGGTATACATACCACAGTTTATTAATCCATTCATGAGTTGATGGGCACTGGGCACTTGGATTGTTTCTACATCTTGGCGATTGGCACACTTCTTGTGTGAAGGGTTCAAATTGGACTTTTACCTTCCAAATGCAAGCAATGTAACCTAATCATTTGTACTCATATATTAATCTGAAATTTAAAAGAAAAAGGAAGTGGAGTTTGTTTTCTATTCATGGAAGTTTTGGCTTGTGAATAGCCTGTTCTCTTGAAACTCTGCTCAGTTTCAAGTAACCATCAAGTCCAGGTTATTTTGTTGTAGGTTGAGACACTGTGCAGGAAAATAGTCCGCACATTAGTTCCCCCCAAGCCTTAGAAATGTGAGCGATCCCAGACAAAATAAGCCAGACTTTGTTTTTTTAAATTTCTGATTGATAGCATCATAAGCAAGTCCAGTTAAAACCAGGTAAGTACAGAGAAGAAAAGACCTGCCAAAGTGACTCACAGTATCAGGAGCTGGTTGGTCTTTAAGTCACTGGTTTTGAAGCGATTTTTAATATAGGAAGTCCTAACTGATAGAGTGATAGGGTGTTTAGGACTTACCATACTCCTTCTCCTCTGAAAATGTTTTGCTTATCTGACTGTAATATGAAATCAAGGATTTTGAAGTCATAAATGGTATTTATAAAATGAATATGATTTTCTATACTTAACCTAAAAAACTAGAAAAAACAAATGTTCCATATACAGGTATTTGTATTTTGTATTAGACTTGTTTAAGCCTTTAATAAAACAAAATATGGTAGATGATCCTCTGCTTTATGTTTTATATTGGAGAATAGCAGCAAAGAATCACTCAGGGAATAAGACAGATTTCCGAAGACAAAACTTCTTTTTACTATACCACATTTAAAACATTTCAGCCAATGGCTTTAAGAACTCAAGGAACCAAACAAACAAAATAAATTCAGTATTAAACTCTGTGCTCTGATACTACTTACTTAACAATCTTTTATTAGCAAGACAGATATTTTAAAAACGGAGTCTCCCTATCCTAGCAGAAGGCCTCCAAATACCGGGTAAGTCTATTGTAGCAGATTCAGAGGTTAAAAGAATCATTTTGTTTTATTAATTATCTACCTCTAGAGAATTTTCAGTGTTTTCTGAAATAAATGATGCCAAGAACCTTATGATACGGGAGTAACTGTTTTTACCTCCTCTCAGGGCTATTATGACAATAGGCTGTGATTTTCACTTTATGCCTAAGATCTTAACAAGGACTTTAAAGAAGAGCTAGGTCAGGAAGTCAGAATGTTTTATCAGTGACTTCTCACAGGCTTCTAAGGAAAATCATTAGGGCTATATTTTTTGACTTTTAAAATACCTATATTTTATTAGTTACATATGAATGCATTATTAAATAAGCAACAATATATACAAAAGGTCATGGAGCCATTAAAACCTTATTTTGAATAGTACTTAATAAAATGAAATGAGGTTTAATTTAGGAAGGTAAGAAGGCTGTTAAAGTATGCAGTATATTTCAAAATGGGTAAAATATCTGTATATTTACATTTATTCTGTATCCAGAGGTAGCTTCTTAATAAGAACCTATGTCTCATAAATATGAAAATATTTCAAAAAGTCAATAGTATTATTTTTCCATGTTGGGATTATGGTGATTAAAAATATGCTTTTTCTCTGTTCTTTAGTTTTTATATAAGTGAGATAAAACGAGAGCTATCCTATCTTTAAAGACATTGGTGTTATGGAAAACATAAGTCAACATGTCATGCTGAAAGTTTACCCTCCTCCCTTCACTCTTCACATTAGTTAAATTTTTGCTCTGCATTGATGTATAGAGCAGACATAGCTTTCTTTTTATATTTTTCCTTTACTTGGATCATGTTTACTTCTTCATTCTTCTAATTTCCACTTACCTTTAAAAATCCATTCTAGTGATTTTTTTTTTTTTTACCCAGTATGCCTTTATTATTTAACTTACTCTTCCTCTACCCAGACTTAAATGTACCCAGGCACCCATATCAACTTATTTATAATCCTTATCAAATTGTACTAAAAATGCTTGCTAGTGTTTCTTTCCTTGCCAATGAACTCCAAGCATCTTAAAGGAAGGGGTCAGGTGAGACACATTTATACGATCAAAGCTTACCATAATGCCACGGTCATAATACCTTATCAAATAACATGATTAACCATTCATTCATGCAAATGTCTTCATTCAAATATTGACTCAACTTAGAACAAACATCTGTATAATAACTCACAATGGAATTCCAATCATGTTTTGAGTATTGTAGACTATTAGCAATATGGGGCACTTCTTTTTACAATTACTATTCTGTTATTTTCAAATAGAATTAGTGTTCTAGAATATTAATTCCGGGAAGAAAATATAGCATCCCCCCCAATTTTGCCTTGTCTTATTGACAACAGGTAACACTATGTTGCTTGTTGACATTTCACAGGATTTGCTGTTGTTTTGTTTACTGTTGCCTGTCTTGTAGATAAAATAAAAGCTGGAATTGTATGTGTATCATTAGAAATTCAGCATATATTTACAAAAATTAAGTATTATTTCAAAGTTGATTTCTTCTTTTCTCTAGACACACCCCCCCACACATAAACATACAGTTATTATTAGTGAAAACCCACAGGATCAAACGTTTCTACTTAAAGTGAACCAAAACATGTTCATGATCAAAAGAGTTGAGTAACTTCAAGATAGTTAGCTATAGAAAATCCATTAAAATAAATTCTTGGAAGTCTCATAGTAATCTGTATAGCCCTTCCAAACCGCTGTTAGTATGTACACTAAAGTTAAGAACCAATTACCTTAAGGTGTGCTTTATATACTGATCATTGAAAATTTTTAGTCACATTTGAAAACTAGTATATTTAACATGAAAATCTAGATTTCAAAATTCCCTTATAAAATCAGAAAATATGACTACCATTGGTGTTGCGTGAACGGAGATGCGAGGGACAGTAGCTTTGCCCCAGGTGTAGAGACTCGGTACCTATAATTATTAGGGGAAGTGCAAGAAACAGACTACACACTCTCCAGGTGGCGTGCAGCAAATTGTCTTTATTCTGGGCCACCTTATATACAGTGGTGGTCACGTACACACTTAATCTATAATCTATAGCTTTTTCCCATTACCTAACTTCTTCTAACTATAATTAACTACCAGAAAAACATTCACTCTACAAATCAACACATTACTTTCTGTTTTTACATTCTTCTTAGACATGCATCATCTTTTGAATATAGGCTCTAAATAAAGATCATAAAG
>CAUYRH010123951.1:0-40325 GCA_963574655.1 Perodicticus potto | reverse complement strand
GCTTGGTGATGTGCTCTGTACCTTTTTGTTTGTGTCCTCGGGGTCTCAGGTCTCCCCAGCAGGGTTGATGTGCACTCTTCGACCTTTTCTTTTGGCTCAGATCCAAACCATCGGCTTTCTTGCTGAGTTTCTGTCCTTTAATGCTCCTTCTGGATGGGAACCTCTGCAGAAAACTGGCTACAGATCACCATCTCGGCTCCTCCCGCTGGTATCCTGTTTGCTTAAAACCACCTGCCCTGTTCCTACTGCCCCTACACACCCCCTCCTCTCCCACTGTGGACCTCTTTGCTGCATCTTAGTCATGCCAACATTCCAGCCTGATGGGTCAGAAGAATAACAAGGTCCATTTTAATCAAATATACGTTTACAGAATTTCTCAGCTTGGGAAATACTGAGACGACACCCTTTCGGGCAGAGAGCGAAGGACAAATCTGCAAGTGTCCTCCTGTGGAGAGACATTAAATTTAAGTGATTTGGAAGTAGAATCAAACCCAAACTGGCAGCCATTTCAGTGCCCTCAAACTCTCAGCTTTTCCACTTAGTCAAAACTCCAAGACAGGAATGCCACACCATTGAGACAGGACCCCCATGGATCTTGGCTTCAGGACAGATGGTGGGAGAGCACTCCTGAGGGTGGGGCCATGGGTGCTCAGTGCTGGAGGGGTAGTAAGATGAGGATACTCACAGGAAGCTGGTCTGTTTGGCTTCAGTAAGAGAGCCAAGTTCAACCTTCCTCTGTGTGTGTGCAGGTGTGTGTGTGTGTGTGTAGGTGAAGACTGCACAGATGGATGCCAGAGGGGGAAGGGACCCTCTGATCATGCACACTAGAAATGAAGGAGCATTTCAGTTCAAAATTTGACTTCCCCTGCCCCTCCTGATTTTAGGACTTCACCGTTTCAGAAATGATAGGAAAGCATGCATTGCATTTGGAGATCTCAAATGCATTCCCAGGGCTGAACAAGTAAAACAAAATAAAATGAGAAGATTGAAGTGAGAAACTTTATTTTTCTAATGTCTGTCCTTTGCATTTGACTTGGGGTCTGCTAACTGCTGAAAGAGAGAAACACACGCAAAAAAATAGGGGATGGATGTCTGGGTGCTGAGTTAGTGCTGGGGGTGTGGCCTAGAGGACTTAACTGCCCTGCTCCAGGCTGCAAGGGAATGTTCATCATACATGGCTTGTCATGGAGGAAAAATCAGCCTTTTCTATCCTGTCAGTATGGCTTATTAGGTAAAAGCAGCGGAGTGTGAAGATCTGAGTTTGAATATGGCTTTTCCCCTTACCATCTGCATGACATTGGCAAGTTATTTAACTTCTCTGAGCCTCAGTCTTCTTGTTGATAAAATCAGAATAGTAGTGCCCAATGACTTTGTACTAGCACGCCAGCACTGCTGCAACCTAGGACCACCAGGTGGGTGGCTTAAACAACAGAAATGTATTGCCACACAATTCTGCTGTCTAGGAGTCTGAGGTCAGGGCATTGATAGGGTTTGTTCCTCCGAAGGCTATGAGATGGAATCTGATCTATGCCTCTCCCTAGGCTTCTGGTGGTTTGCTGGCAATGCTCGACATTCCTTGGCATGGAAATGCATCCTTCAGATCCCTGCCTTCCTCTTCACAGCGAACTCTCCTTTTGTTTATGTCAATGCATCCAAATTTTCTCTTTCTAGAAAGACACTGTCGTATCAGATGAGGGGTCTACCCTACTCCAATCTGACCTATCTTAATTACATCTTCAATGACTGCTTTCAAATGCAATCACATTCTGACATATTGGGGGTTAGGACTTCAATACATGAATTTGGAGAGGACACAATCAACCCATAAAAGGCTTGTTATGAAAGTTAAAAAGTGAGACATATACATAAAGCTCTTGACACAGTCTCTATTACAAAGTAAGTGTTTAATAAAGAACTATTGGGCATTTTTTGTTTGTTTTTTGCTAAACTTTCATTGGCTAAAGATTCATTTTTAACTAGGCCAGGTGCCTAGCAAAAAATTCCCTCCCATCTTACATCAAGCATGTCACCTAGGCTACCCACGATGCATGTGTGCATGGAACTTTGCTGTGTCTACACAAGGGCAATGCCAATATATGGTTATATATGTGCATGTTTTGAAAACTAATTAGGAAATTCTCCTTGCTCCAAAGCCGAAAGTTTTGGAAACCTAACCATAACATTTATCCCTGTTTTAAATTAACAGTTTCCCCAGTACACAGTATTAGTTGCCAATAGAGGGGCCAAGGGAATATTTCCCCTTGGCCCTCTGAAGTTTTGCTAGAAATTACTGACAAGAGGCAGATGAATAGGAAAAAAAAAGCACACACATTTATTTGATCATAGTTTTACAGGACTCAGGAGCCTTCAGAACGGAGACCCAAAGATACAAGGGGAACTGTCGTTTTTACGCTTAGGTCCAACAAAGTACCAACAGCCAGATAAAAATACGATTGGACAAAAAGGGTATGAGCTGATGCCAAGAGACTAGTGGGGAGGCCCCACAAGGCTTGTCTAGGTTCTTCTTGGCTTCACTATACAGCATTCCTTCCTTCTGGGTGAGGGCCAGGAATGGGAGCTTATGACTTACAGTCAAACAAAGTGGGCCAGGTAATTTCTTTATGGCCAGTTTTTATACAGAAAGGTGAGTGAGGCATAATTAGAGTAATAATAATAAGTATTAGGGTTTGGGGCTGACTTTTGGGGAAAAGTCCGTTTTCTAGGCCCTTCCTTAGAGAAGAGGGATTCCAGTTTCTTTGGGTAGCCTTGGGGGAGAATGAGGAGCCAAAGGCAGGGATGGAAAAGGTCAGAGAAAAACTTTGGCTCTGAGGTTGCTTCTGAGGCCTTCATTCTGGGGTATCATCTTCTGAGACCCACCATCAGTCACTCAGATCTTATTTTGAATGAGAGTATAAGATGTTCCCCCTCTTTGTTTAAAATATAATAACAGGCAGTTGGATGCAAAGGAGCTTTAAAAGGGGAAGGGGAAGAGGTCTTTCCAGGCCCTGGGCCCCATGGCGAGAAAGAAGGTCTGAAGAGCAGCATGAAATTCCTGGGAACACACCAGGAGAGGAAATCACCTGGAAAAAGTAAAAAGAGGCCCAGGCACAGGAAGTGATAGCACAAGAGAGTAACAGTCACCAACTTTGCAAATTTGCCTCTGTAGTAAGCAGAAGTCTGGGTCACCTGTGACGCCATCAGTGGTGCCTCTGAGGCAGCTCTTGCTCCTGTGCTGAAGAACCTAAAGCCCCATTGTAGGCTTTTCTAAGGTGCTGACAGCACCTGGAGACAAGTGGAACACTCTGGCCTGGGAATCTGGAGGCTGAGGCTCTGCACTCCCTCACCCCCTGCAGCAACCTTGCCTCTGAGCATGAGCGAGATCTCCCCTGCCCCCCACCCCTGGTGGTCTCACCTGGGAAGTGAGTGGCTGGGCTACCCTCTCTCTGTGGACCTTGGCTCTGGCATTCTTTGATATTGTGATTCTGGCTCAGGCCCAGCCAAAAAAGTCTGTTAGAAAGAAATTCTGCAAGAATTATGAAGGATAATGCTGTTCTCAGCGTCAGTTTCTTACTGGCTGGATCTGGAGCAGACTTTTGAAAGGGGGGAAAGAGAAAAAAGATTATCTGCCCGTATTAAAAAAGGAACGAGACCAAGGTGCCATCTGATGGCAGTCTGGACCAGGCTTGCTCACTCCTGCTTTTGAAGCGTGGAAAGGCACTATATGTGAGTGACTATGATGAATTGGGCTATTTGATTAAGCAGGATGAAACTGGTGAGCCAGCTTTCTCTGTTTTATTTTGCCTAATGGCTGTAATCAGAAATCACACCCTCATCTCTTCAAAAGTCCGAGCCAGCGTGAGCCTCTCAGGTAGCAGTACATCTGTAGCTCTCTTTAAGAATCTGCCTCTCTTCTGGAGCCTACAGGAGATCAAGAAAGCAGAGAGGTCTCTGATAAAGTCTTCATTTTATAATTAAAGTAATTGGATCACTTTGTCAATTCAGTTAACAGCCCATTGGTTCAATTTCCTTTTGTAAATTTAGATTTTGATAGCCAATCCCTAGTACAATGACTGGCATGAAATAATGTACTTCCAAAATATTTGTTAAATGAATGAATCAATGAATGGAACGGTGAGGGAATGCACACATAAATGGTTGGAACTGTGTATGCAAAAGAAAAAAGGGACAGGTAAATTTTGAACCCTTTGTGTCAGATTGACATAATTTTTGATGGGACACAAAAGACATTTGTGATGAAGCATCCACCTGTTTATTCCTCAGTGATAAAAACAAAATTGCCTGCATTTGTCCTGGGTCTTTCTCTCACTTGCTGTGTAAGCATAGGGAGTTTGCTCAATCTCTCTGTGCTTCAGCTTTCTCATCTTTAAAATGAGGATATTAATGCTGACCTATAAGCATTATTCCAATGGTTGGAAGAGTGAATAAGGTAACACATGAGTACACTAAGTGCAGCTTATAGCCCAAGAAGTTACAGATTCAGTTAAATGAGAACAGAGCTGGCCCCATGTGGGTATCACAGATGGAGTAGGAAGTTGCCTTTATGGAATGATTTCAAGAGGCAGATGAGGCCCATCTTTCCCAAATATTACCCCACCAACCTGTAGTGTGCCTAAAATTCCTACTGTTAGAATTCTCTTTGAGCTAAATAAAATAACCAGAGAGGTTCCAATGGCAACATGAACAGGAGAGCAAGTGCAACCAACCACTGACCATTAGTTATTTTCAAAACTTTAACCCATCTTCAAAAGTCAGAGAAGTATGCAGAGTCGTGAAAACCTTGGCTTTGAAGTCACTGGGTTCAAAGTTAAGTTATGCTATTCATTAGCAGTGTGACCTTAGTTAGGCAAGTTATTTCACTTCTCTGAATGTTAGTGCTTTCCATTGTAAAGGGTTAATGATATTTAGCCCTTGGTGTTACCATGGGGATAATATGAGATAATGTAAACAAAACTCCTTATACATGGCTCATGCTCAGTTAAAGAAAGGGATTATCACTAATATGATTTTTCTTCCCTTGAAAATGTTCACAAGGATGTTGCTGTGGATGAAGTGTTTGTGACCCCCCCAAAATTCATAATGTTGTGTTTGAACACCAAAAGTGATGGGTTTGGAAAGTAGGGTTCTTGGGAGGCACTAAGGTTAAGGTGAGGTCATTAGAAGGGAGCTCCTATGATGAGATTAGCATTCTTATAGGAAGGGAAAGAGACCAGAGCTCTCGCCCTCTTCCACCACAAGAATGTGCAGTGAGAGGCAGCTGTCGGCAAGGCCTCTCTGCAACCCACCCATGCCGGCACCCCTGTCTCAGACCTCCAGCCTCCAGAACTGGGAGAGATAACTGTCTTTTGTTGGAGTCATCCAGTCTATGATGTTTTGTTACAGCAGACCAAATCTCACTCATATAAATATGAAAGGCAGATTTCAAAGTGTTCTGACACTATTTGGAGCAATAGCAGCCTTACCGAAACAAGCTCCAGCTCCCAAGGCAACTGCTTTAAAGGACACGACTGATCTTCATTTAGCCCTTTCTCACTTCACACAAATCCCTGCGGTCTTGACTGATCCACTTACAGGGTGGACACTGGAATGAACAGAGGATTAGGGAAGATCATTTGAAAGAGGCATTGCTGAAATGGGCTTCAGAGAGATGAACAGGATGGGATGGGAAATGGGGAGAGAGAAGGTCATTCCTGCTTCCTTGCTACCATCACCATTCTCACGAGCCCCTGCCTTCCTGTCTCCTCCTCTTTCAGTCCCCACTCTGCTTCTCAGCCCCCACCCCTACCTTGTGCCAAAAGGAAGCAAAGAAGAGAGATTTCTTGTCCTCTGGATACCCCTGTTTTCATTTTACTAATTTGAATCCAGAACTTTGTAGTTTGGGATGCTGGGAGGTTGCTTCATGGGTCTTTCTTTCAGCCATAGCTCCTTGGGCCAAGTGCTTTCTCTAAAAGGTGCCTGGGCTCACAGAGAAGGAGCCAAGCTAAAGAGCCCAAGGACACAGGGATTCTAGCCATTTGCTGTCTTAGAAACTATGTTTCTCTTTTGATTAGAACCTTGCCTGATGGCTTTGCCCTGAGATAGAATCAAAGAAACCACAGTGTCTGGAGACAGTGATGTCAGGATATCCAGCTATTCTGTTGTCACTTTTCCAAAGGCAAGATGGGGGCCAGAGCAGAGTGGAGAAATAGACCCTAGTTCCGTACTTGGGTTGCTGCAGAGAAAAGGGTTAAATGGATATTTTCGTCTCATGTCTTATTGAGATCATTTTATGACTCCAATCTCAAGGGAAATGAGCAGTTTGCACATTTACCGTTTCCTATCAGTCGACCATCTGTAGGCACCACCTTTCACGAAGAGCTTATACATTAACTGGTCATTTTATCATTGTAATATATTTGAAAAATCAAAAACCAGCTGTTGTAAAGCTATAAACTGGAGACTTTATTACATATTGTTTATCATTGCTTTAGTATTTGGAGATTCATAATGCACGGACTATGAGATCTATCTGTATTGCCAAGGAGGCCAAAGTTTATTTCCCTAATAATATGCAAATGGAGGCTTTATACCAGATAATGAATAATCACTTTAGATTAAGGGCTGAATTTTCTTTTAGTAGTACTGGCAGTGCAGCCTTTTGCATGCAGTTAATAATTAATTTAAAGAATTACCACTTCAGTGAGCCCCGCTTACATTATTTATTAAGTGTAATTAAAGTATTTATTAGTCAAGTAATAAATGAGGGACAACCCCTAGCACCTTAAGAGTGTTGTAAAATAATCACAGACTATGTTTATCTGCAAAGAAACACCAAGTATGGCTCAAGTGTCTTAATAGATTACTCGTGATCATTTGGTGTGTTATCAGGGTACCCCAGCATTGGCGCATGTCTGCCCTACCTACCTGCTTCCATCATTTGGTTCATTCTGGGGAAAATGGGACCTTGGCTTTTTCTCATCGTCAGTTTGTGTTTTTTGATTTAGAAGCAAATAAAAAGCATTTCTTCTTTCAAATTTACAGCCCTCCCCCCAATCTAACATGTTGCTTGGAGTTCAATACAGCTAATACAACATTGCCACTTTAGACTTTCTAAAAGGCTGCTTAAAGAATTATCTGTAATTAAGATGACTATATGATTCATTTTCTAAACCAGCACAATTTGGGAAATGAAAGATGGTTTTATTAATAATAACATGTAAACTGGGGAGATTCTAGGTAAACCAGAGCTGCTCCTCTGAAAATTAGCATGGCCTTTACCCATCTGGTCAGGTTATTCTTAGCAGTGAAGAGAGAAGAAATAATATGAGAAAGAAATTAAATGAGAATCAGCATCTACTCCTGACTGCCACTCACCATGTAAGGTTTTAGAGAAGCTCTAGACCCCTACTGTCCCTCAATTTCAAGCAACCTGGGGCTGCACAGAGTCTTCCCTAAGACACCTGCCCTGGCCTCTCCATCCAGAAATGACAGCTCCTTCCTCTCACCCCCGCTTCAAGCTCACGCCTCCCCCAGTACACGTCTCCCTGGCTGGCAGCATCTTCATTCCAGGATTTATTTTTAACTCCACTGCATGAAGAGATTGTGAATTCTTTGAGGAAAGAGACAGACTGTATTTGCAGATTTACAGTTCTTCAAACATTCTTACTCTGGTGCCTCGCTAAAAGTAGGTACCCAGTAAATATTTACTAAATAGATTTATGGTTGGGAAGCACCAATCCCTTGTTTTTCTGGTCTGGAAAGTGGATGAAATTGCAGTCCAGGACCCCTGACCAGAATCTGTCACTGAGCAGATGGGCCTGCAGAGTGAACATAAGCAGAGGGAGGTGTGGCCAGCAGGTGGCCATGCCCAGGGCCATTCGGGTCAGCCATGGGAATCGCTCAGGAGTGAGGTTTAACTGCCAGGCAACGAGCAAAGCCTCAAGGCCTCTCCATCAGGCCAGTGCTCCCTTGGCCACAGTGTCACGCTCAACCTTTCTTCTCTGAGCCTTTGTCTCAAAGTTCTGCATCTATGTGCTTCTGACACACAAGGAAGGATACTATCCAAGTGTCTGAAGAGTGGGACTTTCCTAAGGTTACCCAGATTGTTATGGGCATCTCTGCAAATCCCACTGCTTCGTCCATGTGAATCCCACCTGCCCTACATTGCACCTTCTCCCTGAAGCCTCTTCCTGACCGTCCCTCTGGCTGTTGCAAAAACTTACATGGTTCAGACCTCTCACTTTGACCCTCACGTCCTTGGGTTGCTATTCTCACACAAACCTCCTGCTCTCAGGGAAAGAACTACACCCTCTCTCTTTCCTTAGTTCCACACCATGCTGAGGGCCGACTGTGTGCTGCCCCACCCTTCTTAATTCTGACCCCCTGCCTGCTCCACTCCCTTCCCAGAAGCCCACATGAAGGGTACCATCATTTATCAAAAGATACCATTGTATTAAAAAGGAAAGGAATCGCTGCAGGGTCAAAGGTAAAGGGGGCTGAGAGGCATTTGGGAAAACAAACCCAAAAAATCAAACTTCATGTTTTAATAGCAGCCAACACTACCCAGCCTAAACTTGTGGGCTTATAAATTGATTTGTCTTTGGGCCTGTTTAGAAAGCGGTTTCTAGGCGACCACAGGTTGGCCGTATATCATGTGCGCTCTGGCCTCGCGCTGCGGCAGCCTCCTCCTGACCTCTTAATCAAGCGGAGAGCTGGGGCAAGGGAGGAGATACACGATCACTTACAGAAACACCCAGCTGGCGTCAGACCCACAAACCATCTGCCTGTCTCGCTATGGTCAGACTACTGTCTGCTAATGCCCGCTTCTCCTATGAGCCATTTATATATTTCCCCAGCCTTTTCTAAAAAGTGGAAAACAAATAGCATTATTGGATGTGCTTTGCCTGGCTGCAGCTGTGAATCACAATGCTGGAAATCAGTCCAAGACAGAGTCAGACTGCACATGCTCTGCTTGGTAGGGGAGCAGCCCAAACTGCTGATCTAGCCCCAATTGACCTTTGATATTTTATTTATCTACAAATATGACATGGCCCTGTTAGGAGACATCTTGCTATTGTGCATTTTCCCATTCTTTTTGGGTTTCCAAAGGGAAGAGGCCTTGGCTTTTGTGGAAACCCAGGGTCAACTTTTCATCTTGGCCTTGTCAGAAGGTAATCAGTCTAAAGCAGCGGTTCTCAACCTGTGGGTCACGACCCCTTTGTAACAATGAAAATACATCATGGCATTAGGAAGGTTGAGAACTACTGGTCTAAAAGCTACAACCTGAGAATTACATACAGCTGGTAGCAGGAGGGGTGGGAGAGGGGTTATAGGGGTTTGACATAATTCGTCTTGGCTCTCCACTGCTTATCAAAGTCAGAAATAGATCACAAATACAGAGTAGTAAACAGAACCAGATGAATTTGGGGTAGTACGCTTGCCTGTCATCATTATTCCATTCAGTAAAGATTGCATGAGTCCCCCTTGGGGGGAATCACACAATCTCTATATCTGCAAGGTAGCATTGTAACAGTCTGATATTCATCCCATCAACAAGCCAACACTAGCTATATCCTCTATGCCTGTCTTAGTTTCAGTCCCCCAGAAGCAGATACCAAGATAAAGATTTAAGTGCAAGCCATTTAGGCAGGAATTTGAGGTAGCACCAGGAGAGAACTGGGGAAAGAAATACAGTGAGAAGAGGTGCATCCTTTAGCAGCTCCTGTGGGAGATCACTGAAGTCTCACTCTCATGGAAACTCTGGGAGACTGTGCCAAATGCATAGCTCAGAACCATTTCAAGGAGTGAGGGAGTTGGGGTGTTTATACACCAGTTCTCCAGAGTCATTGGTTTAAGAGCTGTTCCTATGGTGTGAGAATGTTTTGAAACTCTGGTCTACCATATATACAAAAGACAAGCTTTCCCCAAGTGAGGATGAAAGCAGAGAGCCTTCAGGCATGGAGGTGCAGACACTGGCAAGTGTGAGTTAGTGGGGAGTCCACCAAACATTCAATGAATATAGACAGGGCTCTGAAAGAACCTCCTACAAAGCCTGTTCCTAATATAAGGTGATTTGTGGATGCAAGAGGTTAAAGATGCATTTTCTGTATTCCCCATGCAATCAACTTGAAAGAATGAAACTACCAGAAAGCAATCCAATAATTAAATGCTAAATGCCATAGTGAAGACCGAGAAAAATAGTACTACAGAAGTTCAGGGGAAGGAAAAATACTCTCCAACTCAGGACAAACAATGCAACAAAAAAGGAATCCAACTTTAGGTTAACATTATAGAAATTAAGCTTTTTAAAAGATGGACATTAATTTTACGTAGTTATTTATATTTATTTTGTCATTTGCATTGTTCTCTCCAATAACACAAACTGGAAAAACAGTGTGATTCTTTGCAAGTATTGCTCCTGGGACAGCCAATCTGTGGTGCTCACAGTAGGTCACGAGTCAAAGTCACAGCGGCTAAGACGCCAGCAAGGCAAGGGAGAGGGCAGACATGTGAAAAATGGCTGCAGGGCAAGGGGTGAGAGCTATGATGCTTAGCCAAGGTCGGAAGTGGTGTTTGAGGAATTCCTCCCGCAGTACCAGAGATCGGCAAAGATTAGGACTCAAGTGGAGGGCAGCATTTTTCTCCTTTGTAGTGGTCAGGAGAGACCAACTGAAGCAATTGCTTGGACAGCAGCCTGACCCAGGGTGACCATGTACTTATTGTTCCACACCAGACATTGTTAATAACTGCCCTAAAACAACAGATGCACCCAGGACCGTCCCAGATCTCCCTAGCCCTGATGGCTTCTTCTTCCTTTTCACTCAGAAATTCCTAATCAGTCTCATTCTGCCTGGGAAATCTAGCCTTTAACTCCTAAGGTCCCACTAGCTGTCCCCAAAGCCCCTCTCACTCTGTCTCCCTTTCCTGGGAATGGTCGGCAGGAGGCCCCCCTCTGCCTCCAGACTTGCCCTCCAGCACCCTCATATCAGCTCCAATACTAAGGTAAGGCGAGTAAGGCACTCACATTGGGCACAAATTGATAGAGGTGACAAAAAGCTCAGCAAACAAAACAAATTGGCTTTCAATGCAATCTTTAAAAAAAAAAAATATCAAAATGAATGTCCCCCAAATCCATGATGTGCAAAATACCAAAATTTTAAATAAAGGCAGATTCAGTACCAGTCCTGTGCCAGATTAGATCCCAACGCAAAAGGAAAAAACAATCATACTGATCTTATATTTAGGTAAAATCTTGATGTTTTATGGATATGTGCATTAATTTTTGTTTTTAAAAAACTATTGCATTAAAATATTTCTTATCTTAATTCCTGAGTATTTTGGTGCCCCCTTAAATCTTGTGCCTGAGGTCAGTGTCATTATACCTAAGAAACAAGAGCTGCCACTCATGGGATCCACATGGGGGGCGGGCAGGGAAGTGAGCACCCACACCTCACGTTCACAGCGCTCCTTAACTGAAACTGCCCTCTCCCTCACCCAAAATTCCCAACCAAGTTCCACTTTCTTGCAGAATCAAAGTGAAGAGCTGAAAAGACCCAGTGAAACATTCTAATCCTTAACTTGTTCTTTTAAAAACATGAAATTTTTAATGCACATTAGAGTAGTTAAGTGACCCAGGCGAGTTCACAAAGCTGTCTGGAGCTGGCATTGGCTCATTCCTTAATTTAACAGATATTTATTGTTCATCTGCTGCATCATCTGTCCTAGGCATTGAGAATAGAACAACGAACAAAAGAGATAATGCTCCTGGTCTCATGGAAGTTATTCAAGTGTGAGAAGGCAGGTAATAAACAAGGAAACACAGATTCTCACACGCATATATCAGACAAGAAAAAGGGATGAAAAAAATTAAAGCAAGATAAGAGGGAAGAGTGATGGAGTGAGATAGAGGGGATTTTGATTAGTGTAAGATGGTCAGGAAGGGATTTCTGATACAGTGGCTTTGAGGAAACACCTAAATAAAGTAAAAGAAATAGGAAGCCATGTGAAAGAGGGGTGCTGGGAGTCAGTTCCAGGCAGGGGTTCTGCACTTTAGGATTGTTGACATCATGGGCTGGATGATTTTTTGCTGTGGGGCCTGACCCAGGGCTGCACTGTAGGATACTCAGCTGTTCCCTGGCCTCCATGAACTGGATGCTGGTAGCAACTCCCTCCTAGCTGTAACAACCAAAAGTGTCCCCAGACGTAGCCAAATGTCCCCTGGGACCTAAAATCTTCCCGAGATCAGAACCACAGGGCGAGGCAGAGGAAGAGCAAGTGCAAAGGCTTCTCTCAGCTCAGAGCAGCACCACGTGCAGCCATCAGTCCCAGCTAGTCCCAGAACTCCAGCTCTGCAGAATCAGTGCTACCGCGCACACTGCTGGCCCTCTGATTCATTTCAGGATGGCTGTTGGTCTCCTTCTATCCACAACAGCAAAAGCTCCCCGGGAGCAGATGTCCAACCTCACACCCCTGCATCCTGCGGAGCCCTGAGCTCCTCAGAAAGGTGGCTGACTGTCTGTACCTCCTGGAGTGTACCTCCTGTCCCTTCCTCCATGGGAGAAATGCTCTCTCCAAGTGCTTGGTGTTCAGGGCCAGCTCCAGAGAATGTGTTCCCAAGTACAGCCCCACCATTGTCCCCTGTGCATTACCCTCTCCACATACTGAAGGGTTCACAGCTTTCTCAAAGGGACAACATGTGATGAAAGTGCACCTTCCACTCAATTAACCTTGAGAGAAAGGTTTTTATTTTTTTTTTTCCTTTTTCTTCCCCAAGAGACTTTTTTTTTTTTTTTTGATGACCTTTTTGAAGCATCTTATTTCTGGGCAAAAAGCCAAATGATACACTCTCTTCCCAGCTGCAGGACTGTTGCAGCTTTTCAAAGCTGAGGTAAAGACAGCCTTTGGAATAAATGTAAGGTGGGCAGTGGGGCTGGGAAATGTGATGAAACGCCTTATTATTCCAGCCGAGATGTGTGTGCCTAGAGGGATGGAGCCTTCGTGGAAGACGTGCCTGCAGAATCGGCAAGATGCAGGGACCTGGAGACCTCGGGGCTGCCAGGAGCTCCCCCCCAATTAGGGAGCACACATGAATACAAATTTTAAAAAAGTCAATTCTGCTTTGGGTGAAAGTTGAATATTAATAAGTCATAACAAAGCACATCTTGTCTAGTACTTTGCAATATACAAAGGTTTTTTTTTTTTAATACTTAGTCTCATTGAGTCTCAGATTTAGCTATCAGATAAGACTGCATCTTATTTACGAGTGGATCAATAGAATACAATAAATAGCAGTAGCCCTGTTTCAGCCAACTTGTTGGACAATGATACCCAAAAGCCCTCCTACCCAACTAGATGAGCAGTTTGAGGCAGCTCTCTGGGGGTGGTTGAGAGAGGAACATCATGCAGGAGTCTCCAAAGTCAAGTGCATATATGTTCAGAAGGGGAAAATAAAAAGAAGAACCCAAATCAGCTCCATTTATTCATAGAGCTTCACCATTGACAGTAGCTGTGGACATTCACACGTGAGCTCTCCTAGGAGTGTGACATCAAAAGAAAAGCTGATGCGATGTTGGGGTTCTGCTCTGGATGTGACAGGGCAAGAAAGAGCCTAGACTGGGTATTTTAGGCTTCATCCCTGAAGGGAGATAAACATAGAAGAAATCCATGCCTTGGGCACTACTGCCTGGGATCTGCCATCTGCAGCCCCTTGAGTAGAGCTGATGAAGTCTGAGCAGCATGAAGAAGCTTTCTGGAAGGGTTCACAGCAAAGGGCATTAATATAAAGGCACCTCTTAAGTCCTGGCCCCTTTCATTAGTCTCCATGTGCTCTCTTGCGGTCAAGCACCAGTGATATTTGTCTTCCATGAAAATGTTCTTCTTGGAACATTAGGGAAGTATCATAGCAAAAATTGGTATCATAGCAAAACCCAGAGTGGCCTGCAGATTCTGGGCAGGAAACCCAGAGTGTTCTAACATTTGGGGACTGGATTTAGAAGGTAGAGGCTCTCATACTGTAACCTCTCTCATTTTAATTTGTGGCTCTGAGCTGGACTCTGAGGGAAACACTCCTGCTTAGCCTTCCCTTTGCCACATCTCTTTCCTCTACCTCTTAACCATCTCCCACCAGGATCATCATGTCTCTTTGGTCAGCACCCCATATTCTAGACTCTTCCAGCTTCCCTTAATACTCACACTGTGCTTTAAGACAGACATTGGGTTCTGAGGCATTGAGAGACCACTATCATGACAATGGAAGTGATGTGCTCTGTTCTCAGGAATAATCCTGTCTGAAAGGAAATAACTCAGTCTTAATGCAGTGATGATTCTACCTTGGTGCATGTAGGCAGCAGCATAGCCAGGCAGAGGAGACAAGGAGAGGTGAGAGCTCTCACTGATAGCACCTCCATGCCCCACACACTGACTCTTCACCTGTCCTCCACCACCACCTCCCTGGGGTACCTTTCCAAAAAAGACTTCTTATTAAGGTGCTATCCCCACCACATACACACTGGGGTGCCCACTGCTCCTTGGGGTGGAGTCAGCCCAGAACTTGTAATCCACTGGACCTTTCTGACTCTGAAGGCCCTCCACGAAGAGAGAATTTTTCTTTGTGAAAGTTCCGACTTACAGAAATATAAGGTTGGCAGTTCTG
This sequence comes from Perodicticus potto, assembly GCA_963574655.1. Lineage (NCBI taxonomy): Eukaryota > Metazoa > Chordata > Mammalia > Primates > Lorisidae > Perodicticus > Perodicticus potto. Next base: position 25,678 of record CAUYRH010123951.1, on the reverse strand, counting down.
GGCTGTAGGAAGCTAAGAAAGACCTAATAAAGTTCACAAGATTCAACAACAGAAACTGTGCACTACGTGAAGTAAATATCAATAATATTTTGTGCATTATAAATTAGTAGTAATGGGTACTAATGAGTTGTGGGGTATTAATTCCATTTACCATCCCTCCCTCCCTGTTCTTCTTCCCCTGCAGTTTTAATGAGATACTTGCAAATCCACTTTGGTTTGTTGCAGAAAGTACTCACCCCAAGAAGCATTTGGAATGAGTGGGCCTGGACTTTGGGTGTCTTTAAGATTTTACTGGAGAGAGAAAAGGCTTTGCCTCAGCTATATTTAACTTATTTGGTCATGCTGAGGGGGTATTTCTCAACCCCTTTCCCAAAACCTAGTGCCCTAGGCCCTGGCCCTAGACACAATACTTCCTACCAGATTTTAACTCCTCCCCTTCACAAAGGCCATCTGAAGGCAAGATTAAATTTTCCCCAGTTTATCTTTATTGCACCCCAAAGCTCACCCCTCTCTCCCACCCACTTTATCCCTGTTTTCTATTTTCTGCTCTACTTTTCTTAGGTCCTTCTGTTTCTTATTATTCCCAGCACTGAAAATTATAGGTCACAGTGGCTACCGGTTGTTGAGCAGATGAGCAGGTACATCTGCGTCTACTAAAGCCTGTGTAACGTTGAGGGAGCTTATACTGGGGCTGGTGTTATTGTGGTTGCCTTTCAGAGATTCTCTTTTGTATTGAGGGACATTGGACCATGTATGGGTGACCTTACATGGCAGACAAGAGCCACTTGGGGTGGCTGTGATTGAGTAACTTATCAATGAGAATTGTATTTGTCTTTCTTCCTTGCCTTCTAGGACAGTCTTCTGAGCCATCCTTCTGTAGCACCAAACTTTTTCTTACAACCTCAGCTGATTTGTGAGGCAAAGCCCCAGGATCTGTCCCTTAACTCTGCTAGGAAGCTTCACACAGACTTTTGAGATCAAAGTGTGTAGAATAGTTTAAGCTCTGTAAAGAGGTAGTTCTGAAGCAAAGCCATGTGTGTAGTCAGCGCCAGCCTCGTACTTCCACAGAGCCCATCATTGCCTGTGTGATGTGACATGAAGGGCAACCAAAAGACCTTGAAATTCCACCCAAACTTATTTCCCATATAAGTGTTTAGAATGACATCATTGGAGAATAATCATATATTTGTGTTAAGGAGCATTAATCATCTTCAGAATTTTTTTAAGAGAAGAAAATGCAGAAGGGATTGTAAGTCATCAATTCGTCATAATCACTGTGAATTAATGCTCAGTTGTTTTCCTCCTTGGTAGCATCTGGGGTGGCAGGGGGCCTTGGATCATTGCTGGTGAGAATTTAAAAGGGGAGATGAAGTAGGAGGAACACAGAGGGTGGGGCAGAAAGTGTAGGAAACACAATTCTCCCAGTCGCCAATGTTTCCTGCAGCTGAAACTTGGCCCTTTTCAGGCACCAAGAAATATCAAGTTATCATAAAAAGAGTGACAACCTCCAAGCAAAACCAATCAATGTTTCTGTTTTCATAAATCCATAGAAAACAACATTGCTTTTTCCCTCTTCAGCAGTTTCAAACACTGAAATAAATATATTTTATTTATTTATTTATTAGGGCAAATATTTTCATACTACTCTATAAATCTAGAATCTGTTGAACTATAGGGAATTTCCTCTTCAACTGTCCCCCATAACAGCATCAAAAAAGAAAATAAAACCTGAGTACAAAAGGAGTAGACTTTTAGAGCCAGCTGACTTGCGGGAACCAAGCCCTGGTTTCCATGGAGAGCCCACGGGCCAGAGTCCTGCATTCCGAGCAGGCGAGGGACTTGTACACCATGCAGCAAGGCATAAATTCCCCAGCTCAAGGGCCCCCTTGTGATGCTGTCAGGCCAGAGGTATATATTGTCCACTGGAGTCTGAGGGCTCTGAGATACACGATTTGAAACAGAGCTGAGGAAGAAGAGTGTAGTCGATCAAGGAGGCTGTTTTGCCTCAATGACTATTCCAGGTAATTGAAATATATCCCTTTAAGCACAGGGACAGTTCTGAAGTTTTAATCATTTAGGAGGAAAGCATTCTAAACAGCAGAGTTTGCTTACTTGAGAGCCATGTGGTGGAAAATCTTTGAAAATAGGCAGCTCGATATCTGAATCCCAGTTCCATGCTTAGAATGTGAATCAATCTGCAAAGGTTTTGTTGGACTTGGGTTTTACTTTGTTTTGCTTTGTTTTGTTTTAACATCTTTGGACTTTACTCCCCTCACTTGCAAAATGGGATAATGCCTAATTTGCAGATTTTTGTAAAATATAAATAAGTGAAGTTCTTTGCAAACTACTTGTCACCTAACAAGTGTTCAGTACATGGCGTCTACTAGTCCTGCTGACACCATTATGGTGATTCCTTTCCTTTTCAAACAAAGCATCCGAATGTGTGTTAGCTTTTTGTTTCCCTCAAGGTGATTATATTTGATCAAGGTTCATTTTTACAGTGTGCTCTGATGCACTAGGCCCTTGGGAGCTCAAGAAGTACACAGGCAGGTCCACCCCTCCACTCCAATAAGCATGGTGGTTCTGACCATGACCGCACTGTAGACAGCCTCTGCTCCCTTTGCTCCCTTGAATCTGGATTCCCTGTAAACTGTGCAAACATGGAAGCAGCTGGGTAGAGTAGTAAAAAGCAGGGAGGTCTCTATTCTTAGCAAGGCTGAACTCCACACCCAGCTCCCTCACTGGCAGCTTCATGACCTTGGCCTCCCACAACCTCAGCTAGGCATGCAGGTGGCAATGGTGGTGAGGATTAAAGCAGACAATTAAGGAGAAGCCTCTAACACAGGGTCTGGTGCATTGCAGGTGCTCAACAGTGGCTATCATTATTAACTAAGGCCACAAGGGAAAAACAAGACTGTTCACCCGCAACTTGACACGTGACACTCAGCAAAGAGCATTATTTGGTCATAGCCAGGTTTGTGGGATGTTCTAGAACCCTTAACTCATTTTTCTTCCTGCATTCTTTTTTTTGGGAGGGGGGGTTGACCGGGGCCAGGTTTGAACCTGCCACCTCCGGTATATGGGGCCAGAGCCCTACTCCTTTGAGCCACAGGCGCCGCGCCTCTTCCTTCATTCTTTCATTTCCAGTTGGAGTTTTCCCCCTGTGAAGGGAGACATCATCACAATGCACGCAGCGAGATCCTAGTCGGGGGGCGAGCTAGCCACTGAACCCATGGACACAAAGGTCTCCAAATGGTGCGGGGGACACAGTACAGAGGACATGCACTAAAGTACCATGTGATGAACCCAAGACGCCCGGCAGGCTCTCAGCAAAAGGCTTATTGAACATTATTAAGCTCTTTATAATAGGGCTTGGCTCCAGTGTTGATGGACAGTGTCCATGCTCAGAACCAGCAAATAAGGCCAGGGCGATTAGCCCTGAACACCCTTTCTAAGATCTCTGATTGCTGGGATGCTCTGTGAGGTTAGCTGACCAGTCAGAAGGACATATTTTTAAATAAATGAGATATTGGAACTCTAATACCTAATAATCAAGTGACCTGAGCAGAATCATTTGTGTCCCTAGGAGCTCAGTTCCCTCCCTTGTTAAAGGATAAGAATTCCACCTTGCCTACACAACAGGACTCTAATGAGAATGTCATCAGGAGTCTAAAATCCCAAGTTCTTGTCTGGCCTCTGCTGCCAACTAGCTGGCTGACTTAGGGTAACTCAGCCTCTCTGGACCTCAAATTTCCCATCTCCAGAATAAAGAGCTTAGAATAAATCACCTCACAAATCCCTGGTAGCTCTAAAACCCCATCCATTTCAGAGAGACAGAGAGAATGTGCCAGGAGGTAGCTGTGACTCTGTTTGCAGATCTGCACAGCATTCTCTGAATGTGAGGTCAGCCCCCAGCCTGGGACCAGGCATGCTGTCAACTTTCACTGACGACTTGTGGATGAATTAATCATAATATCTCACATAAGATAGATTCCAAAAGCCACTGTTTTAGAAAAGAAACAAAGGAATAAAAATTGGGAGGAGTGGCAACCGTCAAGGTGGCGGTGCTCTGTTGTGATGTCTACCACTGCTCCTTGCACGCTGCTCCAAAATGCTACAAAATCTGGAGGGACGTTTGCAAATCTACCCACTGTCAATTGCACTCCCAGAGCAGTCCATCTTCCTGGGAGTGAGCGTGACCTTTGCAGGTTGTCACATCCTGGGCATGGCACCAAGTGATCCTCCATGGAGGCGGCGTGGAGGAGCAGGCCCCAAGCCGCAGGGCGGTACAGGCAGCAGCTTCCGGGCCCTGTGCCAAGCTCCAGATAATTGCCAGCAGCGGGAGAGAGGTGGTCGAGGTCGGCGGAGCCTGTCTCTGACAGATAGATTGTCCCCTTCTTGCGGTGCATCACGGCAGTGGGAAGGGGAGGAGGGAAAGCCAAACTGTGCACAGGAGGAGGGGGGCAGGAGGAAGACTCCGAGGGAGAGGGACAGACAAACGGACCACAGCTGGAGCAGTAGCAGAAAGACAGACGGGAGAGGGCGGTCACAGAGGAGCCAGCTAAAGAGAGAAAGAAACGGATACAGAGTATGACAGACAGAGGAGGGCTGGAGACAAGAAAGAAACCCAGAAACAAAGGAGAGGAGAGGACGACGCCCTTCCTGTCACAGAGCGTCATGCCATCGTGAACCTCTGGAGATACTTGGGGCTTAGCAAGGGAAGCCGAGCCGCCAGAGTCACTGCATATGTGTGCAGAAGGCAGCCCCATCTCCCCACAGAGCCGCGCCGTCGTCGGCAGCTCCGGTGCCAAGAGGGGCGGGAGCAGGCAGCCAGGCTCGCCTGGCGTTCTTACTCTGCCTCACCTCTCCGAGGCGCAGGGCAGGGCAGTGAATGGGCATAGGCAGGAAGTCCATGGCAGGGCTGGTCCTTCCTTCCCTGTGCCTCTGGGCCCCCATAGCAGAGAGTATCAGGTCATCACACACTTGAGCAAGAGGCCTCCCTCCCTCCATCCATCTGTACACCCATCCATCACTCCCTCCTTCCCTCAGAGCCCACCCCAAGAGAATCATAAAAGCCTGCCTGGGACAGTGGGCTCCCAAGCTCAGCCTGGTGTACAGGGAGGCCATTTAGTCCAGGAAATAGTTTCCTAGAGGGGAGGCAAGGGTGGACTCTGGCAAGGACACCGTTGGCCTGGAGGCTGGCTGGGAGGCAGTCAGGAAGGAGGACCCCAGTGGGCACAGATGTGTGGGACGCCACATTGCTAACAATGAAATGAAGAAGTAACATCAGGCTGTGAGTATAAGAAACCTTTTAAGAAAAGAAAAGTGTCCTCCTAGGTTTCTAGGTACTGAAAGACCGGTTAATAACAACAACTTCGTACTCACTCAGCACTTATCACGTGCCAGGCACTAGGCAAAGCTTTATCATCCACACACCGGTAAGGTCTGTCGTATCATTATCCACACTTTGCAGATGAGCTGTGCTCATCTGTGTGCCTAGCCCACTCAGGGCAGAGTTTGTTTTGCACTGATTTACAGAGTCACTCATGCATCCTATTGCCTGGACATCCACTTTGCGTGAGTCCCTGTTCTAGGCCCCAATTACCAGAGAGGTGCAGCGGAGTCGGGGAGATGACGGGCAAAAATAAAGACAAAGAGAGACAGAAAGAGAGCTGCACCCAACGAGCCCAGGGTCAGGCAGGAGGCCATGTGCACCTTTCAGTCAGATTAAGGTTGAGAATGAGCTTAGTAGGGTGTGAGATGCTTTCTGAATGGGAGGGACAGGGCATGAGACTCATCTGAACAGAGGCATGAGTTCAAACCGTGGGATTGTGAAGTGCAGAAGAGAAGATACTTGCCAGGTGGGTGGGATTGCCCAGTAAGGGCAGAGGCTGAAGAGCTGGATGGCGGCCAGAGACCATGTCTCCTACTGCTCATGAGCACACCCATTGAACAAGCAGGGGAACTGTCAGAGAGGAGGCTGGACAGATAGGAGGGGGGATCAAAGAGAGGGTTAAATTTGGAATGCAGTGAGTTGAGCAGGAAAAGAGAGGCAGCCCAACCCCCTGTATGACACTGAGTGAATGCATGGGCATGGTCACTGATTCTTCCATTTTGCAAACATTCATCATGTACCCACTATATGCCCACCTCACCTAGATCAGACAGCACATCAGTGAACAAAGCAAGCAGAGACCCCTGCCCTTTGAAGCTCTGATTCTTGCTAGAACACATGCATTTTATGCCTTATCTACACATGATGGGACACTGTTCATGCGGGTGGAACTTTTGGGGTTCATAAATAGACAGAAACTAACACCCAAGAAGCCCACAGTGATGCTCTCTAAGGACATACAGTCTTGGGCAGTCAGGGGACAATACAAGAGGACCTGGGACTTGTGATTGGAGAAGCCACTGAAAGAAGGGATTAGATTAGCCAGGATTCTCTTGGTTGAAATTAACAAATCAAACTGGCTTAAGCAGTGGAAGGTGATTTATAGGCTGATGTAGCAGAGCTCCTGAAAGCCCAGGGCTGGGAGCTGCCCTCATGAATAAGTGGACTTGAGGGCTTTAATACCACCCACCCCTCAGTCCCCATGTATGTTTCTCTGTGGACGTTACGTCATTTCCTCAAAGTTGCTGTCATTGAGAATTTGGCACAAGCCCCCACAGCCTCATATCCTGATATTTCAATAGCCAGAGAGAAAAGATGGCTTCCTCTGTGCAGCTTCTCTTGGAAACTCATAGGGAAGGACTCTGACTGGTCCAGAGAGGTCACGTGCCCACCTCTTAGGCCACTCCAATAGCCAGAGAGGTGAGGTTCCATGCTGCACCCAGGCTTGGTTACCTGGTATTCATTATAGTTAACAGGGACTGGAGGGGAGATGAAAATAGATATCTGATTTTGGAATTGAAACAAATAAAAACTCAGTTACTCTCATGGGAGATCTCAGCATCCTCTCACAAGTCCCAGGTCCCCTCACATTGTCCCCTGGCAGCCCAAGACTGTAATATAAGGTCACTCCTGATAAGTCTAGGGCATAATGTTACTGTCCTCATTCCCCACACACACACAAATTAAAAAGTGATACAAGTGAACAACTTCGAGATAGAACAAACATACTCTGAATGAGCTCTCCCAAAGGAAGGGAAAGTGGGCCATTCTAAAGACGCAGAATGGATGTTAGGAAGGAGTGGTCAGTCGGCAACAAAACCAGGCAGCAGCAAGTTCCAGGGCTCACTGGAGCTGCATCAGCAGAGCCTCCTGCCTGCACTTCCAGAGGATCAAGGCAGGACGCAATACCTTTTCCACCAGCTACTACTCCCACCTCCCCACAAGATCAGGAGGCTTGGACAGGAGCAGTGACTTTGGCTGGAGGCTCTTCATTAGCTGAGAAGTCCAGCCCTGCAGGAAATCCCAGATTGAGGGGCAAAAATAATCTGAAAGAATGCAGGAGGCATCAAGCCAGAATGGTTCCCCAGAGGTGGCAGGGCTAAGTGGAAACTCAGGTGAAGAAAACCAAATGGGGACCAAGTGGGGCCATCATTCAGGGAAGAAGAAGAATGCCTACCATCAGGGAAGAGGCAATATCTTCACTAGGAAGGAGAAATCAAAATAAAAATAAAAAAAAATTGTAACAAAAAAATCAATGCTTTAAAAATACATTCACTCTTCCAGAGAGAACTTCAAGAAACTTAGGAGAGAGGCACAGCTGGCTCTGGTGTAAAGAATACTGGACTAGAAGCAGAAGCGGGCGGTCTGGCCTCCCGTGTACACGAGTGACACACCATGTGTTCTGGGACCCTTTATTTCCCCATTTGTAAAAATAAGTTGATGATCCCCATATTGTGTATGACACAGAATCATGTGAGGATGCACTGAGATGATGAAAGGGAAGCAGTTTTAAAAATATTAAACAACTCTATTGTAACTAATTAGCCCAAGTGAATAGTTAGAAATTGGGTCACTCGAACCCTAAAAGGGAGGAGGCAGTGAAGGAAGCCACTTAAGGCTTAAGATTCAAGTGAGCTGGTAACCTGTTAAATGGCATGGACAGAAGCAATGGATTTTACATTTTTTTGCTAATGTAAAATGACTACTGAGCACCTACTATATTCCCAGTCCCCTGCAAGATGTCAAGAATGCAGAGGCAGAAGAAGCACAAGGTATAATCCTAGAGACTTCCTATCTATCTGATGAGATAAAACATGTACAAGTAAAGTGCAACTCACAGCATGAATTAAGGTGAAAGCCAAGATGAGGTGCTGATAATAAACATCAAAAGAGCTCAGTGTAGAGATTTGTGGACTGGTGGGCGAGGGAGGGTTGCTCTTGAAGCAGGATTTGGGTAGGCAAGGGACAGGGAGAGAACATGAAGGAGGTAACTCAGGTGCAGGTCAGAAGTGCTGTAGAGACGATCTGTGTGCATGGCCCGGCTGGAGAGATGCTCAGTAACGATGAAATGGCATGCAAGATGGTACCAAAAGGAAATCATTTTTGAAAGGGCATTGTGTCCAGGTTGCAGAAAGCCTTGACAGGAGATGATGGAACCGATCAGAAAGGAAAGGGAACGCATCAGAGACCTTGGAGCAAATGAGCAGGCTTGACCAAGGGGTACCTAAGAAGAGGAATGGAAGGGCAGAAGCTGAATAAACAGAATAGGGTACGGCTGGCAGCAAAGCACTCAGAGAAAAGGAATTCAGAGACACAAAGGTGATAGGGGCTTACAAAGGAAGTGAAAAGTGACATGGAAGAGCTGGCAGGCCTTTGTAGTAATTACATGTGGGGAATGAAGGCTGAGGTGGAGCAAAGATGGCTCCGTTCTCTCTACCCTAAGGAACTGGGTTAGTCATGGCACAGGGTAACCATGTAGTAATTGTGTCCTGGGCCTGGGAGAGGTTGAAGGCAAAGAAGGCTTCTCAGAGGAAATGACATATTTTTGAAATCTTAGCAGTTACGTCCACCAGCTGTCAGAGGGAGTGAAGAGCATCCAGAGAGGGGAACTAGCGTGGGCCAAGGCAAAAGGTAGGTGTGGAAAGGAAAGCCCCAGTTTGGGGGATGTCTCTGAACAGACGCAGAGTGGGAGAAGGCTGAGTGAAGAAATAGGCAGGGTGAGGTCAGGGCAGAACTCGGACTTCAGCAGCAGTGCAGAGAGCTAAGGAAGGATTGGTAGCAAAGAAAAGGAACTGTCGGATTGTCTTACAGCTGCTTGTACAAAGTCAAGCAATTGAAAAGTAGTGAAAATTCCCAAACAATTGTAATGGGGGCACCTAAGGGGTGTTCTCTGGTTTCTCTAAACTGAAGGAATTGTGCTGCTCTGTTACTTTTGCTCTATCTCTGCCTTTTATGTTTATACATACTGCCTTTTACCTCAATAAATATTGTTGCTTTTTTTTTTTTGGAGCATAAATATTCATAATGCTATAGCACCATGGTAGGTTGCAATAAAGTTTCTATCTTTGTGTCATTTACTGTTGTGTGCCCTGAACTCAACCTTTTCTGATACATGTCTGATACTAAAAGTAAAATCTCTCATTTTTGTTTTTGTTTGGCTTGTTTGCCTTCATTGGTTACACCTTTGCCCATCCTTATATTTTTCAACTTTTTTTTGTGTCACTGCACAAAACTGTATTTTGCTTTGTAATTTAAACTGAGATTCTATTTATTTTGACTGATACATTGTTACTTGTATTTTTTTGCAATCACAGATATGTTTTTGACATAATGTACTTTCTGCTTCTGTTGCTTTTTTTTATTTTTCACGTATGGTTTATGGCTTATTTTAAGTTGGCTTGTGTGTAGGTTCATACAGATAATTCAGGAGGTTGTAATAATTTTGTTCTTTAATTATTTATCTTTTTAATACTATATATATTGTATTTAATACTCTATATCCTTAGTAGCTATTGACCGTCAACTCTGCAAGAGGATAAAATGTATTTATATCCTCTTCTCTGGCCTCTCACTCTCCTTCTGCACCCAATTTTAATTGATGGTGATGATGATTATATTCTACTAATCTTAATTTCATACTTTTTAATATGTTTCTTTCTAGTCCTTGATTCATCAGCCCCCAATGATAACTTTTGATCTTTGCCAACTTTCTACCTTCTCTCTCTCCTCACCTTCTAATTTTGTTAGTTTAAGTGATTTTTAAATATTGTCATAGTTATTTAATATTTACAATGTTTTCTCTGACCATAATTTCCACAGTTTTTCTTTTAATACTAACTAAAGTTATTAAAAACTCAACACCAGGCTGGGCTCCCATAATTCAGTGGTTAGGGTGCCGGCCACATACACTGGGGCTGGTAGGTTCAAACCTGTCCTGGACCTGCTAAACAACAATGACAACTGCAACAAAAAAATAGCTGGATGTTGTGGCAGGTGCTTGTGGTCCCAGCTACTTAGGAGACCGAGGCAAAAGAATCACTTAAGCCCAAGAGTTAGAGGTTGCTATGAGCTGTGACACCACAGCACTCTACCAAGGGCCACATAGTGAGATTCTGTCTCAAAAAAAACAAAAACCTCACCACCATGCCTCTGCTATAATTTCCTCATTCTCTATGGGTTAGCTAAAGTTTAGCCTCCAGTTTCTTCAAGACCAGATTCAGGTAAACAGTCTGGGGGGTTGAGCATGAAACTTTTTAATATTCCTTATTTATTTTTAATACTGTTGTGGAAAACTCTGAAACCAACTTTCTAATCCCCCTTAGAAAAGAAATGTTGTTTCTGGTTTCAGTTTAGTTTTGTTTGTTCTTTCGAATGGCAAAAAATGTCTTTACCTTTGGTGTTGATATTTCTGTATCAATTTTTCCTGAGAGAGTTTTTATTTTGTTTTCTGATTTGTTTTGCTTTCCTTTGTCTGTAAGTCTAAATATTTTAATTTTGGAATATGTTTTGTAAATAAATTTCTTCAAATGTATTTTCTATTTCCAGAACTCTTTTTCAAGTATTGCACTTATGCACATGCATAGATCTACTGTATCTACTTTCTCTTGCAAATCTTTCATATTCTTTTGCTATAACTTTTGTTCTGTTCATTTCCACTGTGTTTCACTCACTTGATCAGTCCTGCTCTTGAGCCTGTTTATGTATTTTGGGAAATAACTGTTCTCCTTTTTGGTGTTTCTGATGGGTCTCTAATTTCTGTGACAATGTTTTTGTTTCTCCTCCACTTTATTCTGAATCCTGCTAAGCTCTTTGGTGTTTTTTTTTTTTTTTTTTTGGTCTCTTGTAGTTGTCTTGGCATTTCTTCCTTGAACATTTATTTTTTACAAGTAACTTTCTTCATTAAGATCTTTTTTTTTTTACTTGTATGTTTGTCTATCATAATTTTCTTGATGCTGTTTCCTTTAGCTTGATGGTAATGTAATTTTATATGCTTTCTTTCTCTATTTGTTTTCTCTGAGCTTTTTCTTCTTTTCTTGTGGAATTCTTCTGATGATTTCTTTTTGACACTGGCTCACATTTGACTGAGATAAATTTGTTCTAAACCAGCTATTTTTCAGAACATTTATGAGAAGAGAAGCTACCCTATGGTGCCATCCAGAACAGTCTCTCCTATTGACAGGGTGACCAGAAGGTTATGTGTGTTTATATGTGTACATGTTGATTTTAACCTTTGCTTCTTTCCAGAAGAAGGGATTAGTGTAGAACCATCTTCTCTAATTTGCCTCTCTAAAAGACACACTAGACGGCACATCAAGGTGTTTTCTTATCTGTATCACCTTCCCTGTTCTTGATGGAGCCAAGCATGGTCAAGTGATGCTGTCACAGACAGCTCCTTCACCTTAGACTGGTTGTTCTCTAAAAGATGATGTTCTTTCCACTTTGGCAGACTGTGCTCTGCCAGATTTGTTTGGCATAGCACAGTTGGCAGCAGACATCTTTTGGCATCTACCTACCCTAGGTTGGAACTTCATACATAGCTCTTGACAGCCCTTCTTCAACATAGGGGAGGTTTTCATTTTTGTGTCTTATTTTTCCTATTGTTGCGAAATAAATTCAAAAAGATGTAGGGGGGGAAGCACCTGCAGCTCAAAGGAGCAGGGAGCCAGCTTCATATACTGGAGGTGGCAGGTTCAAACCCAGCCCCAGTCAAAAACTGCAAAAAAAAAAAAAAAAAAAAAAAAATATGTGAGTGGGGTTGTCTTCCTAATACTGTCTTAAAAGTAAAGGCCACTCTTAGAAGGCTGTACATTATGATTTTGCTCCCCCTAAATCTCTAGCACCTAATACTATATCTGAAAAAAGAGAAGATGCTCAGTATTTGTTAAATGAAATGAATAAATGAAAGAATTAACAAACAATTCTCACATGTCATAGTTGAAACATAGCTTCATTTAAGAACCTCTCTTCAAAAGAATGTTGGCCATGAACTCTTCTGGCTCCTCCTTGCAGCAGTGTAATGAGGCCTACTTTCCAGGGTGTTTCTCATGACTCAGACATCTCCTGCCTACTTTGCTCCCATATTTTGTTATGTCTTTTTTTTTTTTTTTTTTTTTTGAGACAAGAGTCTCACTCTGTGCCTTGGGTAGAGTACCATGGCATCAGCGTAGCTCACAGCAACCTCAAACTCTTTGACTCAAGTAATTCTCCTGCCTCAGCCTCCTAAATAGCTAGAACTAAAGGTGTGTACCACCACACCCAGCTAGTTTTTCTATTTTTGGTAGAGACAGCATCTCATGATTGCTCAGTTGGTCTTGAACTCCTGAGTTCAAGCAATCCACCTGTCTCAGCCTCCGAGACTGCTAGGATTACAGGCATGAGCCACTGTGCCTGCCCTTGTTATAACTTCCCAGGATTCTGCTCTCATTCACTATCTGAGCCACGTCAGAGTGCCTAGTACACATGAAAGAGTGACTTCTACAGGAATGCTTCATGTAGTGCTTTTTTTTCTCATCTGGTATCTAGCTTTGGTTTTTATGGGTATATTTTGAATGTGTTTTTCCCTGGATTATTTCTGACATTGGAAAAGCTCTGTATTTGCTTTACCACATATCTTTAGAAAATTAAAAGCATAATGATTCTGAGCTATCCCTTTTTGGGATAAAAAATGGGAATAATCATTCACATTACCCTCTGCACCAGGTTCCTGAGCCCCCAAATCTCTGGACTCTATCCAGACACAGCTAGGGAGGAAGGATCCTTTGGGGAACAAAACATCACAAGACATGGACACTTATCTCAGAGGCTCTTGTAAATCTCAGGAGGGTGTTCAATGTGATTGTGAAATGTGGAAGGCCTCCTTAGAAAGGAGCAGAGTGGCTCAGTAAGTAGAGCTGGCAGAGCCCAGGTTTCTCCCTGGATTTCCTTTCAAAAGAGAAGGAGCCTTTGATTTGACTCCTCTATTTCTTGTGTCCCCCAAGAATAATAAGTATGTCCCTGACTAGTCTTATGCTTTTCATGTGGATAAAATAGGCATCTGGGAAATATATGTGTTCATTTCTGATTTTGCAGATGCTAGAAGTAGCAGGGTTGTCAAATGGGTTCACAGACGTTTTGTGTGAGACTGGAGAGAAGAATCTCTCTCAAAGATTAGGAGGGAAGGGCAGGACTCAGGGCTCAGCAGAGGTATTTTAGAATAATGCAATCCCCAGGCCAGGAGGAAGGACATTTTGGGGAAACAGACACTTTGTGCAGCTCTCCCCTCCCTATTTGTATCTGCATATTCTGGCCAACAATGCACCAGTGACTTCTCTCCCTGATTTCATTTATGGCAATGACTTCAGGTCTGGTGTCTAGTCATAATGGTGATCTATATACGCCATCTACAATGGGCATGGCTAATGAATCCTATTTTATTTCTTAATTAAGAATTTGAAAGTACCACAAATTACTGCAATTAACATGGATTTTCTTCCTTATTTGTTTACTTATTTAGCTGCCTGAAATTGCACCCTTAGCTTAAACCAACTGCAGAGTTCAGAGCTTGTTAAAATATATAGCATTCATTAAAATATTTATTCTTCCTCAACAGTAAAGTTTGCAATTTAGAAATGGTAGTGGTATATATGTATACAAAAATAATTCCTCCCCCCAAATCTATTGAATTTAATCCACCCAGTTTTGTAATTTAAAAGTTAAATTTATTGACAACCTTTTGTATAACTGAAATTAACTTAAGATTTTCAAAATAGCCCATTGTTATGTTGACTTCAACCAGTATTGTTGTTTTCTCTCTCAAAGTTCTTGGAGAATATAAGCATCATCACATTTTCAGAACTTCAGTGTTCATTGAAAGATAAGAACAAAAATTTGAGCATGGTGGAATTGCTTAGACTGATTTTAGAAAAATGGTACTTTGAATTTGGCAGTTTTCAAGATTCAACCTTAGTTTTTTTTCTTAAGTTTTTGTTTTGGTTTATAACTAGTTTGCATGTAGACAGCTCAAGTTGGAGTGCTTGAAATTAACCAAAAATGAATTCTGTAGCCATCAAGAGTGTAAGTGAGTACAATCCTTACCAGAAAGTGATTGGGATTTAGCTTATCAAAAGCTTTAAAAAATGTGTACCTAGTGAAATCCAGCTATTCTACTTCAAGGGATTTATCTTTAAAAGGAATAAAGACTGTATGTCAGCATTTAACTACAATGATATTCACTGCATCCCTGTTTATAATTTCAAAACAAATAAAATAATCAAAATGTGCAATGATAAAAGATTGAGTAAATTATGATATGGCCTTACATTGAAATACTAAATATCTATTGGAAACTTTATGGTGTGCATTAGCTATCTCTGGCTGCTTTACAACAACATGTAACATTTTTAAATAATAAATGCTATCTCAGGGTTTCTGTGGGTCTGAAATCGGAGCATTGCTTACCAGGGTCTTCTGACTCAGTTCTCTCACAAAGTTGCAAAGAAGATGTGTGCTGAAGGTGGCTTAACTTGGAGAGGATGTGCTTTCAAGGGCACTCAAAGGATTGCTGGCAGGATTCAGTTCCTCTGAGGCTGTCAATTGGTTATTCTCCTTAGGTCCTTGCCATGTGGGCATTTCTGTGGGGCTTCATCACTGAAAGCAGGCCAGAGAGTAAGAGAGGGTAAACTACACAGAAGACAGAGTCTTGTTGTAACCTAATCTCAGAAATGACATTCCAACACTTTAGCCGTATTCTGTTGGTTAGAAGTAAGTCAGAGGTCTGGTCCACACTCAGTGGAAGTAGATTATACAATTACACAATGGTGAGGGTACAAGAGATCTTTGCAAACCATCTCAGTAGCTGTCAGCCACACAGTTGAAGTTTATTTATTGACAAAAGAAATTCAAAATCTCTTATTCAATGGAAGAAATGCAAATCACAAAACATATGTGCTGTATGATCCCTGTTTTATAAACTAAAATCAATAGAAAAGATACATGCATCTGTACATAAATATTCATAAAACAATCTGTAAGTGTTCCATAGTTAACAGTAGTTATATCTGGATGCTAGAAGTTTTAAGTCTTCTTTTCTAATCTGTATTTTCTATTTTTTTCTAAAAAGAATGCATATTATTTAATATTTACAATTTTAAATGCTTTTAAATTTTTGAAAAGCAACTTAACCCATCTAGACTTTTTATTTCTGATCTCCACTATCCTTACAGGACTATTAGCTGCTCACTACTTGAAGTTAATTGAGTAGAAGTTTACAAGACCCTTTCTAGAGCCCACAGATATCACCGTAACCAAGGAAATTGTGAGAATGTTTTGGAATTTGTTGCTGTTTTTATGTTTTCTAAAACAGCTGTTACCAGCAATAATGATTCCATGAAAAACTAAAATTGTCTTTCCCCTTTGGGGTGACTAGGATTGGGGATTGTGATTGACCTGAGAGGCGCGGCTCCTATGAAGACAGTCTTCTTCCCCTTGAATCAGTGTTTTCCTCACTCAGTTCTGGTTGCTTCCAGACATTAGCTAATGTGATCCCATGGTCTTTCCTCTGAAAAATTTCAAAGGGAATGGGTTCTATTTATATGTCAAAAATAAACCAACTGATCTGACACTGCTGAACATAATTGCAAAAACAAGAGGGGATGTGTGAAAGATAAAGCCATTAATAACTGCTGTACTTCATTAGTTTTCCTGCCTCATGCCACTGGGGAGGGGTGCTGAGTTGGGAATGCTACAAGTTAGGGTTGGAATGACTTCTGGCAATGCAAATGTTACCTTAAAGTCACTTATAAAAACTACTATTTTGCCAAGCACTGACTGATGGTCTTTTGACAAGCAGACTGGCTGCTCTATGCTTACATAAAGCACAAAGACAGCTGTTTGGAATGGGCAGGCTGGTATCAGTGGGGAAGGAAGGCAGTAGTCTCCAAGATAACAGAGAATGAGGACCAGATCTGAAATATTAGTGAATCTCTTCTCATTGGGATCTCTAATTGAATAGCGGTTGTAACAGATAACACCCAAACTTCAGTGATAACAAAATAGACCATTTTTCTTCAAGTAAGGTATAAATGGGCTTTTCTTTATACCAAATGGTGATTCAGAAACCCATAAGTCTCCTATCTGTGGCTTCATCATCTTCTAGGCCTCTGAGTTTTACGTTGTGTTCTTTGCATCTCACTGGTTGGTAAGAAAGAGAAAGTAGGAATGGCACACCCACTTCCTACCCACTTTGGCCTACAATTGACACACATCACCTTCACTTGTGCCCTGTTAGTGAAAACTAGACATGTAAATCTCTGCTATGAAAGAGGCCTTGTGATAGCACCTGGTGGACAGATACTTCCCAACAATTCTCCTGTGTGGTAGAGGAGCACCCACCATGGGCTCTGTTAGGAAAAATAATAGCACCACAAACTACTGATTGCAGAACTTCTTGGTGGACATTCATATAACAATCACAGAGCAGGGATTATTGACTTATCAATGACTCTTTGAATGTTAAATCACTCTGCCATATATGAAAAAACTTCCAATACCAACCATACCACCTTCTCATGGCTGAGGCACTAAGCCACTGGTAACAAGGCTCTAAAGATTCAAGGTTGTTCTCAGCTGGAAGTGCTGGGTGCAGTTGCCAATAGTGGACACCATCAGCGCTCACTAGGGTCTCAAGATATCAGTTTTCAATCTCTCTCTCTCTCTCTCTCTCTCTCTTTTTCTCTCTCTCCCTCTCTTTCTCTCCTTCCCCACCTCCCTCCCTCTCTCTTAGTTTTCTTTCTCTCTTTGCCTTATTTTTTTTTTTTTATAAAATGACAATAATAGGGACCTTCCTCTTAGGGTTATTGTAAAATCCCAAGAAGATAATTTAAAGGGTACACAGAACATGTTTTTGTAACACATGGGTAGCTTCTCCAGCAAGCAGTCACACACATGAATAATCCCAGAAGGCCTTACTAGCACTAACATAATAGCTGATTCTTGTAATATTACTGGTACTACTAGGCTACTATTGCAGTGATCGGCATGCTGCCAATAAGAAAAACATAATGTCTTTTCTCTACAGTGCTTTAGCATTTAGGGATTTGCCTCTTATGACAACAGTCTGTTTCAACCTACTATTGCAACATTAGGTGTTTAATGTTATTTAGAAGTCAGGTAAGCATTCTTATTTGATTATTAAGTTATGCCTCACACATCACCCACCACACTTTACTATTCGAAATGTGAACTCAAAGGAGACCATGTTTGTCTCATCTGCAAAACTAGTGGCTGATGTTCATCCTTGCTACTTTCTCCAAATTCTCATGGAAATACTGAGAACTTGGGCCTCAAACAAGGGAGTAGACAGAAGGTGTTTTGAAAAGCGTACCATGCCAAATAAGGGTAGCAGAAAGTCATCATCACCACAGAGATATTGTCATTATTCTTTTGTGGTCATCTCAGCTTTTCTTGACACAGACCTATTAATGATGTGGCCACTACATTGGTTACCCACTGGGAGGGTGAAGGAGCCAATTGAGGCTTTATTTTTATCCCTTCACGGTGTCCTGTTTTTCTTTCACAACAGTGTCTAGTGAGTTTATAGGTATTTCAAATACAGTGGCATTGTATTGTACTTGCTCCTGACAAAATGCGGGCTGAGGCAATAGATAGATAGATAGACAGATTCTTTTTTAAATTCCTGTAAATAGTGGATTTTCCCTAACAGCTGAGTTAACTATCACCAGGGACCAAAACACTGCTCCCTTTGACCCCACCCAAAAGCATGATATCTACAACTTCTAACTTTAACATAGTGTTTTGTAGTCTTCAAAGCATTCTCTTAACCTTATCTCATCTGATCAGCTCAATAACCCTGTGAGGTAGGCAGTGAGGATCATACAGGTGAGGAAACAAAAACCCAAAGAGGTAAGGTGACCTGCTCAAGAGTAGATGGGCAATTGGTGGCAGGGTTAGGGCTGGAATCTAGAACATTGTGTGGTAGCCTTTGGAATAGGGATGAGATGAGAAGGAAGTATGTGCTGAAAATAGGAAGCATTTTGTTAAAAGATTAGTAAAAATGTACTTGAAATTCTAAAGGGCCAATAACAGTGGGCCTTTGAGAAAGAATACCAAAAAAAGGAAAAGGAACTTATACCACAGGCACAAAAAGACATGATAAAATAGAGAAAGATATAGGTGTGCAGAGACCAGTGGAATAAACCAGAAAGTTCAGAAGGAGACCCATGCCTTTGGGAAACTGACACATGATAGGGGTGATTGCATACACATAGGTGGAATGGGATAACCACATGTAAAGGTGGAATCTAAACCCACACCTTTCACCATTTACCAAAATTGACTCAAGATGAATAAAAGATTTGAATCTAAGACAGGAAATGATAAAAATCCTAGAAGAAAGTGTGGGAAAAATCTTGATGATGTCATCCTAGGGAAAGATTTATGAAAAAGACGTCAGTGGCAATCACAACACCAACAAAAATAAACAAACAGGACATAATTAAGCTGAAAGTATCTGCACAGCTAAGGATACCACAATCAAAGCAAATGGATGACCTTCAGAATAGGAAACATATTTGCATATTATGAATCTAACAAAGGGTTGATAACTACAATCTACAGAGAACTCAAATTAATCAACAAAGAGCCAACAATCTCTTCTATCTTTGGGCAAGGGACATGAATAGAACCTTCTCTGCAAAAGACAGATGAATGGCTAACAAACATAAGAAAAAGTGTTCCTTGTCCCTAACAATCAGAGAAATGCAAATAAAGACCACCCTGAGATATCACCTAACCCCAGTGAGAATAGCCCACATCAAAAATTCCCAAAGCTGCAGATGCTGGTATAGATGTGAAGAGGAGACACTCTTATGCTGTTAGTGGGACTGCAGACAAATTCAGCCTCTTTGGAAAGAAATAAGGAGAATTCTCAAAGAACTCAAAATACATCTTCCATTTGATCCCACAATCCCATTAGTAGGCATCTACCCAGAAGGAAAAAAATCATTTTATCATGAAGACATTTGCACGAGATTGTTTATCACAGCTCAATTTACAATTGCCAAGATGTGGAAACAACTCAAGTGTCCATCAATCCATTAACACAATGGATTAGTAAACTGTGGTATATACCATGGAATACTATTCAGCCATAAAAATGATTGAGACTTTGCATCTTTTGTATTAATCTGGATAGAGTTGGATCACATTCTCTTTAGTAAAGTATCACAAGAATGGAAAAGCAAGTATCCAGTGTACTCAATACTAATATGTAGCCAGTAGATGAGCTAATCCACTCCCACATAAGAGAAAAACTCAATTCAATTCAAGTTGGGGGAAGAAGGAACAAGGGAGGAGGAAGAGAAGAGTAGGGAAGGGGATTGGTATGCTACCACTTAGTGTAGGGGTATATGGCACATCTATTGGAGGCAGGACACAGCTACAAGTGGGACTTTACCCTACAAATGCAAAGATTGTAACCTAGTTGTTTGTACCATAACATTAATCTGAAATAAAAACAAACAAACAAGTAGACAAAGTGTGGATTGGTGGATACATAGTGTTGCATACATCAGCTCTTCATATTGGAAAATCAATATTAAAGCTCTATTTCATACACAAAGGAATGTGAAATATTGCAAATAAATTCCAGATGGATTAAAAGCTAAAGCTAAAAAGAAATCTTTTAAACTATTAGGAGAAAATTTGGGAAGATAACTTTTATAATAATATCTAATCAGAAAAAAAATTTTTTTTGCGACAGAGTCTCACTCTATTGCCCTGGGTAGAGTGCCATGGAGTCATCACAGCTCACAGCAACCTCAAACTCTTGGGCTCAAGAGATCCTCTTGCCTCAGCCTCGCAAGTAGCTGGGACTACAGGTGCCTACCACAACGCCCAGCTAGTTTTAGAGACAGGGTCTGGCACTTACTCAGGCTAGTCTTGAACCTGAGCTCAAGCAATCCACCCGCCTCAGCCTCAAAGAAACAAAAGATAAATAAATTTGATTATGTTAAGATTTAAGATTTCTATATGACAAAAGATACATGAATAAAGTTAAAAAGAAAGTGAGAGATTTGGAGAAAGAGATGGCAATATATTTGACCAAAAAGGATTAATACCTAAATTATAGGAAGAGGGTGTTTGACAGCCCCATAGCCAAAACAGCAATCAATATTACCTATAAAAATATGACAAGATGCTTTACCTCATTAACAATCAGGAAAATACCCACTAAGGCAAAGAAGATATCATTTGTTACCAATCCAATTGTCGAAACTCAGAAGGTTTGACAAGGTTGAGTATTTGTGGGAAACGGGAACTATTGTCCTAGAGCAGTGGTTCTCAACCTTCCTAATGCCACAATGTATTTTCATTGTTAAGAAGGGGTCACGACCCATAGGTTGAGAACCACTGTCCTAGAGGAAGTGCGGTGTTTTAATCCCTTTAGGCAGCACTATGGAAATATCTTGTAAAAGTAAAGATATGCATGCCTTATGACAAGTAATTTTTTCTTTTATATCTAGACATATACCCTAGAAAAACTCTCATTCCTATGTGTACTAGAATGATAAGATGATGTTTATTATTGCATTACTTACAATATTGCAAATTGAAAAACAATTTAAATCCTCATCAACTAGGTGCAGAGGCTTATACCTATAATCCCAGCACTTTGGGAGGCCAAGGCAGGAGGATTACTTAAGACCAGTTGTTTCAGACCTGTCTGGGCAACATAGAGAGATTCATTTCTTTAATGAAAAAACAAATTATCCAGGCATGGTAGTGTGAGTCTGTAGTCCTAGCTGCTCAGGAGGCTGAGTCAAGAAGACTGTCTGAGCCCAAGAGTTCAAGGCGGGAGTGAGCTGTGATCACATCTCTGCACTCTTGATTGGGTAGCAAAGTGAGACCCTGTCTCATAAATAAACAAATAAACAAACAGTCATCAATAGAGCAAGGGAAAAGCAGTGTGCAGCCATAGCTTTGGGTTTCAGTGAACTAGGCACACAGTACCAAGAAGCGTGATCTTCAGAAATCCAATTTGAGTGTAAAAACCCAAACCACAGGGCTTGGCGCCTGTGGCTCAACGGGTTAAGGTGCTAGCCACGTACACCTGAGCTGGTGGGTTTGAATCCAGCCCGGGCCCGCCAAGCAACAATGACGGCTGCAAGTGAGACTCTGTCTCTACAAAAAAAAAAAGAAACCCAAACCACATTAATATGCCACTTGCATACATGCTTCAAACATACGGAACAATGTTAACCATCACTTGTGGGTTCAAATATATGCAAGTGAAAGCACCAAACCACAGAGAAGAATGCATACAAGTTCAGAATGGCTTTTCAGAAGAAAAAGTAACCTAGACTCAGGAGGGTATAAAGAGGATTTGGTGGTACCTATAATGATTTGTTTCTTTAATTAAAACTAGAACAAATTCACTGAAATGATAGCATTATAATATTCGGGACAGTAGATAGTGAGTGTTTGAGATAGCAAACAATTCAGAAGAGGAAAAAGGAGAGAAAAAGTTCCTCACCAGCAGCCTTGCTTTGACCCCAGAGGAAATGAGAAGGCAGTGGGGAGCAGGAGTCTGCAGGAGAGCAGAGCCGACAGTGTGGAAAGTATTCTGCCTTCGCATTTCTGCTCATGCTCACTCTCTGAGACAGCTCCACACACGGGAGCAGAGGAGTCATGGAAGGAATGTGGCCAGGTCAGGTCACCAAGAAGCACTGGGGCCCCACCCAGGCCCAGCTCTGCCAGGGCCTTCCAGCACTAGGAATGGAATCTGGGAATTCCAAATGGCTTAAATACAGTAGGAGTGTGTTTCCTCCAGCCTAAGGGAAGTCCAGAGGGAGGCAGTACAGAGTTACTCTGGGGGCTGAGTGACGTCCCCAAGGACCCAGCTCTTTCTGCCTGTATGTTCTCCCATTCCTGGTCAAAGAGGTTCTATCCCCAAGATGACCTCAATATCTGAGGCAGCCCCTGCAGCTCCAAGCTGTCCAGGTGAGAAGCAGGAAGCAATGGTGGTGTGAAAAGCAAAGTGGTCTCTGTCAGCTGTCAGAACCCCCCTAACATGTCTTTCTAGAAGTCCTCAATGTTCAAGGACATTTTATTAGCCATCATCCCTAAAACCCAGGGATGTTTTCTTTAATTCAATCAGCCAAGTGCCCAGATAAGGAAAAAGAGGAATGGCAAATTTGCCAACAGCTAATAGTGGCTCCCACAGCCAGTGACTAATGGTATGTCCCAGACAAGGGCTCGCTTCCTCTGGACACCAATTTCTTGTTCATGCAAGAAAGAAGGTGGAGTAGCTCCTGGTTTCCTCAGTGGAAACAAACAAACTGTTTGTTGCTTCACACCTTGATCAAACTTCTACTTGGGACAATTATCTTGAATTCATGTCTACCCACTCACCTTCCCTCATCCCAGGGATAGGTCTGAATTAGGCTTTGAACTTTCTTCTTCCCCCCAGCTTGGTTCTCTATTTACATTTCACACTGGCCACTCTTTAGGAATTGCTACTTTGCTTCCAGATTTATTGACTGCTAAAAACACTCAGATTTAACTTTCTAACTCACCCTTCCAAGAAGCTCTCCCTGGCAAGTGGCAGCCTCCTCTGAGACTATGTCATCCAGTTCATTGTCAAGAGCTTATCTTTCACTCAGAGAATCAAACACTTTAACTGAGGATGAACTTTTAGACCATCTTGCCTAGTGATTTGCAACTTTTTTACCAGAGCCCTTTTTTCAAGTGAAAATTGATGTGAAACTCCAAGATAATGAATAAAATGATAGGGTGGGATGGGGTGGGCCCAAGTTGTCTCAGAACATGGGAAAGAGAATATCTTACCCTCATTTTATGAATGAAGGCATTTTTGCCCAAAGGTAGAATTGAATTGCCCATGGTCACAGAGCTCATAGTAACACCACAAATAATTATAAATAGCATTGACTATAATTAGCCTCTGTGTCAAGCACTGGTGTGAGTGCTTCATGATAAACCTCATGATAACCAAAAGTCATGTAACTAGTCAAGGTCAGAGCCAGGGTTTGAACTGGGTATTCTGACTCTAGATACTGGGCTTAAAACTACAATTCCGTAAGCAGTTAAGTCATAAAGGCTGAATAATTCTAGTCTTCTGACTCTTAGACTAAACTTCTCTTCTTCACTTTGCTTTATGCTAAATTTTTAGTTTTAGATTATGGATGTGTTTCCTTAACTTTATTCTTGTGCACTTCATATTTACTTATTTTTGTATACATTAGGCATATAATGAAGAATTTTGATGAAATATTTGAGTTCAGTGAACAGGGAATCATTGTCACCATTGCTTTCATTAGTGGGATTTGACTTGGCCCAGTAAAGCCATTGCCTACGGATTAAATAGAAACCACATTCTCGATCATCTAAATGGAAAACCAGGTCTCTGCCAAATCATGTCTGCAGAGAGGAAAGGCAAGCATCTCGGACAAATGTTCTGCTGGTCATCTTCTAAGTCAAGTCTGGCAGGGTGGAAAGTGGGTGCACCTTGTAAGTGTCCTACATGTCCTTCTCCACAGTGGTGGTATCACAAGGGCCATTAGGGGACCAGGAAGAAGATATCTGGGAGGTCATTTATGAAGCCAAAGTTTTTCATGTCCACCTTTTTACCTGGGAGATTGAAGTCTGCTGCCACACACTCATGGTACCACCCTCAACTCCATTTAGCCTCATGTCCATAGTCCCTCAACACTGACAACAATCAAAAAAAATTCTTCTTATTCCTTCCTGTTATTAATAGTGCCACATACCCATTTGTCCAAGCCAGAACCTAAGAGTCATCTGGGATGCCTCTTCCTCTCTCCCCACCATCACTGGGACCGTCACTGTAGCCTGCAGCTCCTGTTTCCTTCTCACTTCTCCCATCCCTCCACTCCTCTCCTTTAGTCTCAGCTCTGTTTCCAACTAACCAACACCCTCCACCCCACTCTTGGTTTAATGGAGACCAAGCTTTCTAAAACAGAATCAGCTCACATCATACACATATCCTTTCTAATGTCTCTCTATAAGCTTTGGGATAAAGTCAAAGCTCATAAAATGTAATAGAAATCCAGGTCATTTGGTGTTGGGCCACTACCTTCCTCCCAACTTTCTATTTCATAGTTTGGATCCTGTAGTCCTTAAATTGTGGGTCTTTATATATACTACTTCCTCCCTGTCAATGTTTGTCAAGTATATGAATGCGTTCAGGTGTAGGAGGAGAAGAAAAGAAGAACTGAAGAAACAGGGATAAAAACACAGAAAATGAAGCTGGGTGTGTAATGAAGGAAGAACATTTTTCCAAGATAGAGAAATAGGAAACAAAACAAACAAAAACATGTCAAAGGCATAGGCATGAGAGAATTGGTACTAAGCCCTTTCTGGTGTGTTTCCAGTCTAAACTAAACTTAAAGGCACAAACTTCACTTCACTGATGCCCAGTAAGCACTGCAGAACTCAAAATGCCACTCAGCCACCTGCAGATCCCACAACAGAGGGACGAGCTGCAAGTCCTGAGGACAGGAGAGAGGAGGGGTGATGAAAGCCAAGGTTGAGTCTTGCTCCCTTCTTCCCTGATCATCTCCAAGACACCCTGGAAAGACAAGCTCATTGATAACTTGGCTCCATTTGTTGAAGGATTTGGATCACTCTTGTATGATGGCTCAGAAGAGATGCCAGTGAAATTCAGAGCTGAACTTGTAAAATAATTAGTAACTGCAAGGTAGCAGCCCAGAACTCAGAGAAAACAGTAGAAAGAATATACAATGCCATACTCTGGTTTTTCTTCTGATTAGAGAAGTCTATTGTGGAGAAAAGAAGATCTGAGTTTTCGACCAATTTTTTGAAGGCCTTGCTTTAGTAAGGCTTACTATGTAGTCAAAAAAAATAAAAAGTTTAA
Organism: Perodicticus potto; assembly: GCA_963574655.1. NCBI lineage: Eukaryota > Metazoa > Chordata > Mammalia > Primates > Lorisidae > Perodicticus > Perodicticus potto. Next base: position 374 of record CAUYRH010123951.1, on the reverse strand, counting down.
AAAAGAATACACAATGCCTGTGCCATGAGACCACATGCCCCATCCTGGAAGCTTGGGAAGCCCAGCTCACCGGCCTGACCTCATTGCTGAGGTCTTGAAGGCCACCTAAGGGCACTTTAGCAGCTCATATGAGCAAAGGCCTAACGAGACTCCTCTGACAAAACCAGTTTCCTGGGAGCAACTTCATACCTGTTAACGTGATGATCTGGGTTTTTGGGGGGTTTTTTGTTTTGTTTTTATTGTTGAATCATAGCTGAGTACATTAGTGCAATCAAGGGGTACAATGTGCTGGTTTCATATACAATCTGAAACATTTTCATCAAACTGTTTGACATAGCCATCGTGTCATTTTCTTAGTTATTGTATGAAGACAT
>CAUYRH010123946.1:0-19738 GCA_963574655.1 Perodicticus potto | reverse complement strand
AAAAAAAGACTAAAATTTCTAATTTCATCAATCAGAAATGGTAAAGACGAAATAACAACAGACTCCTCAGAAATTCAAAAAATCCTTAATGGCTATTACAAGAAACTTTACTCTCAGAAATACGAAAATCTGAAGGAAACTGACCAATACTTGGAAGAAACACACCACCAAGTAGCCAGAATAAAGTGGAAATGTTGAACAGGCCTGTATCAAGTTCTGAAATAGCAGCAACTATACAAAATCTCCCTAAAAAGAAAAGCCCGGGACCAAAAGGCTTCACGTCAGAATTCTACCAAACCTTTAAAGAGGAACTAGCACCTATATTACTCAACCTCTTTCAAAATATAGAAAAAGAAGTAATACTACCCAACACATTCTTGAAGCAAACATCACCTTGATCCCTAAACCAGGAACAGACTCAACAAGAAAAGAAAATTATAGACCAGTATCACTAACGAATATTGATGCAAAAATATTCAGTAAGATCCTAACAAACAGAATCCAGCAACACATCAAACAAATTATACACCATGACCAAGTGGGCTTTATCCCAGAGTCTCAAGGCTGGTTCAATATACTTAAATCTGTAAATGTAATTCAGCACATAAACAAATTAAAAAATAAAGACCATATGATTCTCTCAATTGATGCAGAAAAAGCTTTTGATAATATCCAGCATCCCTTCATGATCAGAACCCTCAAGAAAACTGGCATATAAGGGACATTTCTTAAACTAATAGAGGCCATCTATAGCAAACTCACAGCCAATATCATATTGAATGGAGTTCAATTGAAAACATTTCCACTTACATCAGGAACCAGGCAAGGTTGCCCATTGTCTCCATTGCTCTTTAACATTGTAATGGAAGTTTTAGCCATTGCAATTAGGGAAGAAACAGTGATCAAGGGTATTCATATAGGGTCAAAAGAGATCAAACTTTCACTCTTCGCAGATGACATCATTGTATATCTAGAAAACACCAGGGATTCTACTACAAAACTTTTAGAAGTCATCAAGGAATACAGCATTGTCTCAGGCTACAAAATCAACACTCATAAATCTATAGCCTTTATATATACCAACAATAGCCAAGCCGAAAAAAACACTCAAGGACTCTATTCCTTTCACAGTAGTGCCAAAGAAGATGAAATATTTGGGAATCTACCTAACAAAGGACGTAAAAGATCTCTATAAAGAGAACTATGAAACTCTAAGAAAAGAATTAGCTGAAGATGTTAACTAAACGGAAAAACATACTATGCCCATGGCTGGGAAGAACCAACATTGTTAAAATGTCCATACTACCCAAAGCAATATACAATTTTAATGCAATTCCTATTAAAGCCTCATTGTCATATTTTAAAGATCTCTAAAAAATAATACAACGGGCGGCAACTGTGGCTCAAAGGAATAGGGCGCCAGCCCCATATGCTGGAGGTGGCAGGTTCAAACCCAGCCCCAGCCAAAAGCTGCAAAAAAAAAAAAAAAAAAAAAAAAAAAAAATAGGAATAATACTTCATTTTATATGGAATCAGAAAAAAACCTCAAATAGCCAAGACATTACTCAGAAATAAAAACAAAGCAGGAGGAATCACACTGCCAGACCTGAGACTGTACTATAAATCGACAGTGATCGAAACAGCATGGTACTGGCACAAAAACAGAGAGGTAGATATATGGAACAGAATAGAGAACCAAGAGATGAACCCAGCTACTTACTGTTATTTGATCTTTGACAAACCAATTAAAAACATTCAGTGGGGAAAAGATTCCCTATTTAACAAATGGTGCTGAGTGAACTGGCTGGCGACCTGTAGAAGACTGAAACTGCACTCATACCTTTCACCATTAACTAAGATAGACTCACACTGGATTAAATATTTAAACTTAAGACATGAAACTATAAAAATACTAGAAGAAAGTGCAGAGAAAACTCTTGAAGGAATCGGCCTGGGCGAATATTTTATGAAGCGGACTCCCCAGGCAATTGAAGCATTATCAAAAATACACTACTGGGACCACCTGATCAAACTAAAAAGCTTCTGCACAGTCAAGAACACAGTAAGTATAGCAAGCAGACAGCCCTCAGAATGGGAGAAAATGTTTGCAGGTTATGCCTCCGACACAGGTTTAATAACCAGAATCCACAGAGAACTCAAACGTATTAGTAAGAAAAGAACAAGTGATCCCATCTCAGGATGGGAAAAGGACATGAAGAGAAACTTCTCTAAAGAAGACAGGCACACGGCCTACAGACACATGAAAAAATGCTCACCATCCTTAATCATCAGAGAAATGCAAATCAAAACTACTTTGAGATAACATCTAACTCCAGTTAAGATGATCCCACATAACAAAATCCCAAAACCAAAGATGCTGGCATGGATGTAGAGAAAAGGGAACACTTCTACACTGCTGGTGGGAATGCAAACTAATACGTTCCTTTTGGAAGGATGTTTGAAGAATACCTAGAGATCTAAAAATAGACCTGCCATTCGATCCTATGATTCCTTTACTAAGTATATACCCAGAAGACCAAAAATCACTTTATAAGAAAGATATCTGTACCAGAATGTTTATTGCAGCCCAATTCATAATTGCTAAGTCACAGAAGAAGCCCAAGTACCCATCAACCTACGAATGGATTAATAAATTGTAGTACATGTATACCACGGAATATTATGCAGCCTTAAAGAAAGATGGAGACTTTATTACTTTTGTGTTACATGGATGGAGCTGGAACATATTCTTCTTAGCAAAGTATCTCAAGAATAGAAGAAAAGTATCCAATGTACTCAGCCCTACCATGAAGCTAATTTATAGCTTTCATATGAAGGCTATAACCCAATTATACCACAAGAATATGGGGAAAGGGGCAAGAGAGGAGAGAGGAGGGGGAGAAGACGGGTGGAGGGAGGGCAATTGGTGGGGCCACACCTACAGTGCATCTTAGAAGGGTACAGGTGAAACTTACTAAATGCAGAATACAAATGTCTTCATACAGTAACTAAGAAAATGCCATGAAGGCTATGTTAAACAGTTTGATGAAAACATTTCAGATTGTATATGAAACCAGCACAGTGTACCCCATGATTACATTAATGTACACAGCTTTGATTTAATAAAAAAAGAAAAGAAAAGAAAATAGGCTTAGATGGGACATTTCTTAAACTGATAGAGGCCATCTACAGCAAACCCCCAGCCAATATCATATTGAATGGAGTAAAATTGAAAACATTTCCACTCAGATCTGGAACTAGACAAGGATGCCTACTGTCACCACCACTATTCAACATAGTAAAGGAAGTACTAACCATCACAATCGGGCAGGAGAAAGGGATCAAGGGTATCCAAATAGGGTCAAAGGAGATCAAACTCTCACTCTTTGCAGATGATATGATCCCATACCTGGCAAATCCCAGGGACTCAACTACAAAACTCTTAGAAATGATCAAGGAATACAGCAGTGTCTCAGGACACAAAATCAATACTTACAAATTAGTACCAACAATAGTCAAGCCAAAAATATAGTCAATGACTCTATTCCTTTCCTCATAGTGCCAAAGATGATGAAATATCTGGGAATTTATCTAACAAAGGATTTGAAAGATCTCTATAATGAGAATTAATAAACCCTGAGAAAACAAATGTTAACAAACAGAAAAACATACCAAGCTCATGGCTGGGAAGAATCAACATTGTTAAAATGTCCATACTACCCAAAGCAATCTACAGATTTAATGCAATACCTATCAAAGCACCAATGTCATACTTTAAAGAACTTGAAAAAATAGTACTTCATTTTATACAGAATCAGAAAAAACCTCAAATCACTAAAACATTACTTAGAAATAAAAACAAATCAGGAGGCATCATGTTACCAGACTTCAGGTTACATTACAAATCTATAGTGATCAAAAATAAACATGCAGAGGGCAGTGCCTATGGCTCAAAGGAGTAGGGCGCTGGCCCCATATGCTGGCGGTGGTGGATTCAAACCCAGCCCCAGCCAAAAACTACAAAATAATAATAATAATGATAGTAAAAATAAATATAAAGATGTAGATATATGGAACAGAAAGGAAAATCTAGAGATGAACCCAGGCACATGTTGTCATTTGATCTTTGATAAGCCTAACAAAAACACACTGGGGAAAAGAATTCCTGTTTAGCAAATGGTGTTATGAGAACTGGTTAGCAACCTGTAGAAGACTGAAACTGGACCCTTACCTTTTATCACTAACAAAAATTCTTCTCACTGGATAAAAGATTTAAATTTAAGATAGGAAACTATAAAAATACTGGAAGAGAGGAAACGCTTGAAGGGAAAACGCTTGCAGGAAAAAAGCTTGAAGATATTAGCCTGGGAAAATATTTTATGAGGAGACCCCCCTCCAACCCCCCCTAAAGCAATTGAAACAACACTAAAAATATGTTACTGGGATCTGATCAAGCTAAAAAGCTTCTGCACAGCTAAGGGTACTACAAGTAAAGCAAACAGACAGCCTTCAGAATGGGAGAAGATTTTTGCAGGTTATGATTCCAACAAAGATCTGATAACTAGAATCTACAGAGAACTCAAATTAATCAACAAGCAAAGAACAAACAACCCCATTTCTTTGGGGCAAGACACTTGAACAGAAACTTCTCTGAATATACAGGCAAATGGCCAACACACACATGAAAAAATGCTCATCATCTTTAATCATCAGACAAATGCAAATCAAAACCACTTTGAGGTATCACCTAACTCCAGTAAGATTAGCCCACATCATAAAATCCCAAAACTGCACGGCTGGTGGGATTGCAAACTAATATAGCCTTTTTTAGAAAGAAGTATGGAGAATTCCCATAGAACTAAAAACTGACCTACCGTTTGATCCTGCAATTCCATTACTATGTATCTATCCAGATGAACAAAAATGATTTTACACAAAAGACATCTGCACCAGAATGTTTACTGCAGTCCAATTCTTAAATGCCAAGTCATGGAAGCAGCCCAAATGCCCATCAGCCCATAAATGGATTAACAAATTGAGGTATATGTATACCCCGAAATACTACGCAGCCATAAAAAAGATGGAGACTTTACATCTTTTATGTTTATCTGGATAGAGCTGGAACATATTCTTCTTAGTAAAGTATCTCAAGAATGGGAAAAAAAGTAGTATCCAATGTACTCAATACTATTATGAAACCAATATATAATCACTTACACATTCATACAAATGATAAAACACAAATATAGTCCAGAAAGGAGGAGAGAAGAGGGGGAGGGGAAGGGAGGAATGAGGGCGAGTGGAGGGAGGGTATTTGGTGGGATCTCACCTAATGTGCATAATGCAAGGGTACATTTCAAAACAGGGTACCACAAAAAAATAAGTGAGGTGATGGTTATGTTAATCAGTTTGATTTAAGCATTCTACATTGTGTATCAAATCATCACACTGTACCCCATAAATGTAAACAAGTTATGATTTAATAAAAATTAAATTTAAAAATAAAAAAGAAATAGGCTTGGTGCCTGTGGCGCAGCAGCTGGGGCACCAGCCACACGCACCAGAGTTGGCGGGTTTCAACCCAGCCCAAGCGTACCAAACAACAATAACAATTGCAACAACAACAACAAAAAAAAAATAACTGGGCATTGTGGTAGGCACCTGTTGTCCCAGCAACTTTGGAGGCTGAGGCAAGAGAATTGCTTAAGCCCAAGAGTTAGTTGGAGATTGCTGTGACGCCACAGCACTCTACCAAGGGGGACACAGGGAGACTCTGTCTCCAAAAAAAAAAAATGAAATAAAATAAAAAAATAAAAAAGAAATAGCTTAATTTAAAAAATAAATAAATATTGCACATACCAGAGTAGCATGGCCCTCTTGTTACTACTGTTATCTCTTTCTGGTGCTTACAAGCAGCCCTTCTGAGAAAGCATTCATTTTGATAAGTGTCCCCATTTGATCCACAGACAGGAATGTAATTTGTATGGCACTGCAAAAGAAACAAAAATAAATTCTCAGAACTGGGCATGAATATTAATAGTTTATTTCACATTCATGAATGCAATACCACAGCATTATGACATACTTCTACTACTAAATAGTCTGTTCTTTTTCTTGGTTTAGAAAAAAGAAGAATTATGCTACTTCTTCATACCTTTTTTTGCATTCATAATGAAAGTAACTACCAACTATCCATGAAAATGAGAATGAAAATCTCTATGCTTGCTATGAAAACCCGTTAAGATAATAAGGGGAAATTCTTGACAATGTTTATAAAAAGCACTATTTATGTAGCATCATTTTATTATTATCAAGATTATTTATTCATTTGAACCTAATCATCAAAGTCAAAAAAAAATCATTTATTCAATACATCCAGTAGGCAAAGTCCTAAGGAAAAAGCTATAGAATACACACAAATAATAAAGATGTTCTCTGTTCTCAGAAATCTTACAATCTCATTACAGAGCCATCCAAACAGAAATATATATAGATACATTTACAAAGCTAGATCATGCACCAAATCAACAGTAGAGACAGTAAGTACAAAGCCTAATACTTATTATTGTAAGCAAGAAAAACCTTCTCAGAGAGAGTGGAATGTGAAGTATGTCTTGAAGGATGGGTAGAAATAAGACAGATGAATAAGAAAAAAAAGTGGTAAATGTTTAAGAAATTACAGTGTAACTGCATGTTTAAAATCTTTTACATTTCTACATGTCAAAAATATTGTAAATGACTAACATTGTAAAATCTGGATAAAATATTAACAACACAAGTTATTATCATTGCTTTAAAAGAGATCATATAAATAAAAATGGACCAAAGACAAAGTATTTAGAGAAAAATTACAGTCATGTATAAAATATGATGTACCTCCACCAGCATAGTTGTTCACTAAAATGAGATGGTATTTTTTTAATTTATAAAATTGGCTAATAGGCTGGGCTCTCTCCTAGCACTCTCCAAGGCAGGAGGATTGTTCGAGCTCAGGAGTTCAAGACTAGCCTGAGCAACAGAAAATATTAGCTCTGTGCATGATGGTGCACACCTGCTGTCTCACCTGAGCCTAGGAATCTGAGGTTGCAGTGAGCTAGGATGCCACTCACTGCACTCTAGCCTAGGCAACACAGCAAGACCCTGTCTCAAAAAAAAAAAAGAAAAAATTAAGTAGGATATTCTTAAAAATTCAATTAGGTAGCCTTCCCAATATACCATTATGATGATCTAAATTGGTCCAATTTGGGGGGAATATAATTTTTTTAAGACTAGCTAGGACCACAGGTGCGAATCGCCATTCCTGGCTGAAGACCACAATTTAACAACAGTTTTCAAGAGTCTTAAAAATTGAGGCCAGGCACGGTGGCTGATGCCTGTAACCCTAGCACTCTGAAAGGCCAAGGCAGGAAGAACACTAGAGGTCAGGAGTTCAAGACCAGCCTAAGCAACACAAGACCCCAAAACAGAGAAAATGAGCCAAGCATGGTGGCACATGCCTATAATCCCAGTTATTCAGGAAGCTAAGGCAGGAAGACTGCTTGAGCTTAGGAGTTTGAGGCTGCAGTGAGCTATAATGATACCACTATATTCTAGCCCTGGTGACAGAGTGAGACTCTGTCCCCCCGTCTCCCAAAAAAAGAGTGCTAAAAAAGAAATGCAGTTTGATCCACAATTACATATTTAGGCATTTATCTAAGGAAACCTGTAGACAAGTGTTTACTATAGCCATTTCAAAGAGAAATTTGTATTACCAATAACTTAAAAACCTAAATATATAACAAAGTAATGTTTCATTAATATTGCAGCCAACAAAAACTGCCTTTTAGGGCAGCGCTTGTGGCTCAAAGGAGTAGGGCGCCGGCCCCATATGCCGGAGGCGGCAGGTTCAAACCCAGCCCCAGCCAAAAACTGCAAAGAAAAAAAAAATTGCCCTTTAAAAGAATATCATGACAGGAATAGCGCATATATAACTTTGGAGAATTTTGTGCCTTTTTTAATATATTATCTATTCCACAAAATTGAATGCAAATTTTTAAAATAATCTGATAATACAGCCAGGCATTGTGGTAGGTACCTGTAGTCCCAGCTACTTCGGAGGCTGAGGCAAGAGAATCACCTAAGCCCAAGAGTTTGAGGTTGCTGTGAGCTATGACGCCACAGCACTCTACCGAGGGCAACATAATGAAACCCTGTCTCAAAAACAAATAAATAAATAAATAAATAAATAAATAAATAAATAATAAAATAATAAAATAAAATAATCTGATAATATAAAATAAAATACAGCAAGAAAATAAATTATTTATATCCCAATTTAGAAAAAATGATTATGTATACAATAAAGCCTGGAAGAAAATCCCAATTAATTTTTTACATTACTTGTCTTCATGGTTTTTTATTTCCATATTTAACAGGTTCTGTACTTCTCAATTTTTCTTTAATAAACAAGATTTAGAGGTAAAGACAAGTGGATCATCTGAGCTCAGGAGTTCATAATCAGCCTGAGCAAAGTGAGACCTGTCTCTTCTAAAAATAGAAAAACTAGCTGGACATTGTAGCAGGCACCTGTAGTCCCAGCTACTCAGGAGTTTGAGACAAGAAAATTGTTTGAGCCCAGCATTTGAGGTTGCTATGAGCTGACGTCACAGCATCCTACCCAGAGGTGACATAATGAGACTCTGTCTCAAAAAAAGTAAAAATAAATAAAAGTAAATAAATAAATAATAAACAAGATTTATTTACTTTTATCATTTATCTACTTTTAAAAAGTAGTAATGGTAAAAACTAATAAAATATTAGTATTTTATAACCAGCAGAATCTCATATCAACTCTTTTTTTTTTTTTTCCGTAGAGACAGAGTCTTACTTTATCGCCCTCAGTAGAGTGCCATGGCGTCACACAGCTCACAGCAACCTCCAACTCCTGGGCTTAGGCGATTCTCTTGCCTCAGCCTCCCGAGTAGCTGGGACTACAGGCACCTGCCACAACGCCCAGTTATTTTTCTGTTTTTTTGCAGACCGAGGCCGGGTTTGAACCTGCCACCTTTGGTACTCATATCAACTCTTAATAAAATTAAAACTTTCCTTAGGAAGCCTTCCCCTATTCCTCAAATTTTTCATGGATCACATTCCTTTATTCTCTTTACACAATAACTACTATGACGTATTCTGCAATTAACATTACTTTGTAATTATATAATATATAATTAGCAAAGTGGACTATAAGTTCCAAGATGCTAAGTGCTAAATCTATGAACTTTCCAACCCAAATCACTTCCCTCAACAAATACTTAACGACTTCCTAACGTAGCGTTCTGAAAGCTGCCAATATCGCCCCCTAGGGGGTGAGCATTCTTATGAAGGCTTTGGTTGTCATCATGATAGACATTATTGTCATTTCCCAGGTGTATTTCAAGGATGCTAGATGGACTGCAAAGGAAAGAAAGATTCCATGCAACAAAATCGTGAAAATACCACACAATTTCTAAATGTCTCTCTGGCCATTTCTGTAGACCTATGATAAGACTTAACCATATACTACGAAAATATCTGGTTTGTTCAAACTTATCCTAATACTGGTTTTTAGTCTAGCATCCCCTAAACCTCTACTTTTTTGTTTTTATATTGCTTCCAATTTTTTTTTTTTGAGACAGAGTCTCACTTTGTCACCCTTGGTAGAGTGCAGTGGCATCATAGCTCATAGCAACCTCAAACTCTTAGGCTTAAGGCAATGGACCCACCTTGGCCTCGGCCTCCCTGAGTGCTAAGATTACAGGTTGAGCCACCATGCCTGGCCTGCTTCTGATTATTTAAATTCCAAAGATTCATTATAAGTAGATATAAGCATCAGATTATATTTTCTAGTGTAATCATGCCCAAGCATTTACATTCTGAAACATTTATTATAAATTACTCTTATTTTTCCTTTCATTGCCATTATACATTATATTCATTTATTTGTGTTTGTATGGGTTATACTATTTATGAATCTTCTTTAAGGACAGTAAGGAAACAGAATATAAACTACTGATTATTTTAAAAAGCATTACATCTGACAGGACTAAGAATCTCAACATTTATTAAACAGTTTCTATCTAATAAGTACTGGGCTACAACTTTAAACATCCTATCTAAATTAAATATTTTAACAACCATGCAAAGGACATGGCTTATAATTCTTTGAGTTAAGGCTCTGAAGTCAAAAATGTTTGAATTCAAATTTTAGGCCAACCATCCATGTGATTATGGGCTAGCATCTTATAATTATGGGCTAATAATCTCATAATTACTATTATATTAGAACAACCATGGGCTAGCATCTTATAATTATGGGCTAATACTCTCATAATTACTATTATATGGATGGGGACGATGCCACTAGCCATATGGATGGCACTAGATGACTAATCCATCTTCCCCATCCATATAATAGTAATTTATAGTACCTATCTAATAAAGTTGTTATAAGGATTATGTAAGAGAACCATGGTAAATTCTCAAGAAACATTAGCTGGTTTTGCTATTGTTATTATCTTTTAAGTAACAGCTAATAAGTGGAAGAGCAACAATTCCTCTCAAGTGATACACCTTAACTACTACACACTCAAGTTACTCAGCAAGGTCTAGCCTCATGTCACTTGGTGATAGTAAGCAGAGCACTTAATGTCCCTGAAATCCACCCTCACAAGCACATACCTAGGAGTGAGCAAGAGATGGAAGAAATGGCCCAGTCTTGTTTAGTCTCAGTTTCCAGGAGCCTCATTATGCTTATGGACAAAGTAAGGGATCTGGACTTTTAACAACACACAATTTCTAACTAAAACACTGATGTTGGAACCTAACTCTAACCTAAGGTCTGCCTCCTCTACACTGCCACCCTTACTGAAAGGAAGAACTCTCCCCTACACCTACTCTATAAGCTAGAAGAATGTGAAGATAATGCCAGCTAATAAAGTAGTTTAGAAAGATGTGGCAGTGTCAATTCTGGAACCGACATGCATTCAAGCATTTATTGCATACCCACTGTGTGTCAGGAACTATGCTGAATACAATGAATAGAAAATAATAACAAGGTTGTGATGATTAGCTTTATATATCAAGTTGACTGCGTCCCAGAGTGCCTAGATTAAAATCATTTCTGGATGTAACTATGAGGCTATTTCTAGGTGAGATCAGCATGCATTTGAATCAGTGGACCAAGTGAAGCAGATCGCCCTCTCCGCCCCAGTGTGGGTACGCATCATACAATCCATTGAAGACCTGAATAGAACAAAAAGGCACAGGATGAAAGAATTCTTTCTCTCTGCCTGACTGCCTGCGCCGGGACATTGGTTGTCTCCAGGTTCTGACGCCTTCAGTCTCAGACTAGTACTTACACCACTGGCTTTCCTGGACTTCCGGCATGCAGATTAACAAAGTGTAGAATCTCCCAGCCTCCGTAATCAAATGAGCCAAACCATTTCCTATTGGTTTTACTTCTCTGGAGAATCACAACTAAAATGAAGGTCCAGTAAAAAAAGCATGGCACCTAGCAAGAGCAGACATTGATAAATTCAGGAAGGAAAAAAAGAGATACTCCAGAGAACTCTAGAAAGAGGAACAAAAAGAAAGAAAACAGGGGAAAGTCATAGGTTCTACTCCACACAAGTACAAAAAGTGTATGTCTGTGGTTTTTTGCTTTGGGGGGATTTTTTTCTGAGATTTTCCCAGGCTAGAGTACAGTGGTGTCATCATAGCTCAATGCAACCTCAAACTCCTGGGCTAAAGTGATCTACCACCCTCAGCCTTCCCATTAGATGGGACTACACATGCATGCCACCAACCCTGGCTAATTTTTCTATTTTTTGTAGAGACAGGGTCTTATTCTTGCTCAGGCTGGTCTTGAACTCCTGACTTTAAGTGATCCTCCCACCTCAGCCTCCCAAAGGGCTAGGATTATAGGCATGAGCCACCAGACTTAGCCTTCTCCATAAAGTTTTAGGGGAAAAATGCAATAATGATCATTTTTCTTTGTATAAACAAAAATGCCTTTGTATATATATGTAGCAAGATGATAACTCTTATTAGCAAACTGAAAAAAAAAGTAGACATTTAAAATCCTTTTATTATTTAAATGTATTTAAGTCATGTCCCAGAAACCTTATATGAGCACTGATTGTATGCTGAATCATGAGTAAGTTGGTTTTTTTTTTTAAACTTTGTCACCCTCAATAGAGTACCCTGGCGTCAGCACCCACCACAATGCCCAGTTATTTTTTTGTTATTGTTTGGCCAGGGCTGGGTTTGAACCCACCACCCTCGGTATGTGGGGCCAGTGCCCTACTCACTGAGCCAAAGGCATCGCCCAAGTAAGTTTTTGTAATGAATTGAAAAATACTGCTAAAGCATCCCAGCAGAGAAGTGTTTAATGGGCCTATCAGGTCATTGTTTTTAAGCTGGTAAAAACCTAGGTCTAACTTGAACAGATTTATAAGTTTATAGGAAGACAGAATGGTCAAAGGAAGGCTCACTCAGCAGCAAGATCAAACTAGGCTCTAAGCCCTTAGGCACTTTGCTCCTACAAGGCAAAGAACCTGTCTTCAAACATCTTTACATCTTCAGCATCTACCCTAATACCCAGCACAAAGGAAGCACTGGATAAATGTCTACTGATCTCAACTCCTAACTTATATTTTCCTTTTCTGCTTTGCCACAGGTAAGAATACACGGAATTCAGACAGATCCTGGGAGAACTTTCTATCCGTTCAAGTATGTTAAAAAGGTCAAGAAGGCTATTTCTTTATAATCTCAAGAGTTTTAGGGAAAGACTTTCAAAGAATGAAAAAAAGCAGAACCATAAAGATAGATAAACACAATATGAAAATTTACAACTTCTTTATATCAAAAAATATAAACAAACTGGCTGGGTACAGTGGCTCACACTTATAATCCTAGCACTAGAAAGCTGAGGTAGGTGGATCACCTGCGCTCAGGAGTTCAAGTTCAGTTTCAGCAAGAGCCAGAACTCATCTCTACTAAAAACAGAAAAACTAGCCAGCCACTGTGGGAGGCACCTATAGTCTCAGTTGCTTGAAAGGCTGACATAAGAGGATTTCTTGAGCACTCTCCCAGGGCAACAGAGTGAGACTGTCTCAAAAAAAAAAAAAGAAAGAAAAGAATATATGTAATTGAAAATAAAACTAGTATACACAATTATTACACTTAAGTAAATAATAAAAAACAGAAACAAAAAAAATAAAACTGGGACTATTTTCTTTAAAATATAGAATTCTACGACGGCACCTGTGGCTCAAAGAGTAGGGCACTGGCCCCATATACCACAGGTGGCAGGTTCAAACCCAGCCCCTGCCAAACTGAAAACAAAAAAATAGCTGGGCGTTGTGGCAGGTGCCTGTAGTCCCAGCTACTCATGAGGCTGAGGCAAGAGAATCACTTAAGCCCAAGAGCTGGTGGTTGCTATGAGCTGTGACGCCATCGCAGTCTACCGAGGGCAACAAAATAAAACTCTGTCTCTAAAAAAAAAAAAAAAAAATACATATAATTCTAGCCAGTCACAATGGCTCACACCTATAATCCTAGCACTTTGGGAGGCTGAGGCAGGTGTTTTGCTTGAGCTCAGGAGGTTGAAGCCAACATTAGCAAGAGCCAGAACCCATCTCTATTAAAAACAGAAAAACATGGTGCCAGGCACAGTGGGTCACACCTAGCACACTAGAAGGGCGAGGCCGGTGGATTGCTTGAGATCATGAATATGAATTTGAAACCAGCCTGAGAAAGAGCAAGACCCCATCTCTAAAAATAGCCAGGCATGGTGGCAGGCACCTATAGTCCCAGCTACTTGGGAGGCTAAGGCAAGAGGAACACTTGAGCCCAAGAGTTTGAGGTTGCTGTGAGCTATGACATCATAGCTCTCTATTCAGGGCACAGATTGAAACTCTGTCTCAAAATATAAAAATGAAATAAAATAAAACAGAATTCTTTTTTGGAATCTATTATGAATTGAAAAGAAGTGATTTATGTACTTACAAGGGGAATTAAAATACATATATGTTTATATACACAGAGTATTTCTAGAAGAAAATATAAGAAGTAATAGATGTTGCCTCTGAAAAGAGAAAATGGTAGTCTGGAATAGAAGGAAGACTTTTTTTTGGTACATATCTTTTTACATTGTTCAAGTTGCTTACTGTGGATATATATTACTTTTAAAAACACACTGAAGGGCTGGGCGTGGTGGTTCACACCTGTAATCCTAGCAGTACTCAGGGAGTCTAAGGCAGGCAGATCACCTGAGCTCACAAGTTAAGACCAGCCTGAGCCAGAGTGAGACCTTGTCTCTAAAAAAAATAGCCAGGCTTTGCTGTGGGCTCCTGCAGTCCCAGCTACTTGGGAGGCTGAGGCAAGAGAACCTCTTGAGCCCAAGAGTTTGAAGTTGCTGTGAGCTACAACATCATGGCATTCTACCCAGGGTGACAAAGTGAAACTCTGTCTCAAAAAAATAAAAATAAAATATAATAATAAAAGCACATTGAAACAGTAGGTCCTCATGAGAGTTTATGTGTTAATGGATATAAAATGCTTAGCATAGTAAACAATATGTAAGTATACAAATATTTTGTTGTATATAGTATATACACATAAATACATATGTCTTTAATAATCAAAACAAGGGAAAAATATTCCAAAAATAGGCAAAGAATATAAAATATTAATTCACAAAAAAGGGTAAATAAATACATAGGACATTTGCAATTATATTTAGTAATCAAAGGCAAATAAAAAAGTTTTGACTCGGTGCCCATGGCTCAAGCGGCTAAGGCACCAGAGTTGGCGGGTTTGAATCCAGCCTGGGCCCGCCACACAACGACAGCTGCAACCAAAAATTAGCCAGCCACAAAATAGTCAGGTGTTGTTGGCAAGCGCCTGTAGTCCCAGTTACTTGGGAGGCAGATGCAGGAGAATCACTTGAGCCCAGGAGCTGGAGGTTGCTGTGAGCTGTGATGCCACAGCACTCTACCCAGGGCGACAGCTTGAGGCTCTGTCCAAAAAAAAAAAAAAAGTTCTACCCGCAACCGCTGGGAAAGTGAGGGAAATCCCAGAAAGGTGAGGGTCAGAAGGCAGCCCCAAGTTCTGTGTATAAACTCAAAGCAAACTTATGGTTGACCCTTTAACCACACATGGAACCAATACAAGGAGCCCCACTAGGGACTGAAAGGAATGAACTGGTATTTGTGTTGCTGCCCACCACAGAGAAGACAGAATCTATAATTTGAGTTCAGCCAATTTACCATTTCTTTTTTTGTTTTTTTACAGTTTTGGCCAGGGTCAGGCTTGAACCCGCCACCCCCAGTAGATGGGACCAGCGTCCTACTCCTTGAGCCACAGGTGCTGCCCCCAATTTACTATTTCAAAATAATATTCTTCAAAGAAAATAACAGAATTCAGATACTCTAAAACATATCATTCACAAAATATAGGATAAATCTGAAATTAATATGAACAGGAAAATATGATCCATTCTCCATCAAAAGCCAATCAACAGACTCAATACCTGAAACGTCCCCCCAACCAAGTCTGACATTAACAGACAAAGATTTTAAAGCAGCAGTTAACATCCACGCTAAGGCAAATATGCATGCTATGAACAAAAAGACAGGAAATCTCAACAGATAAATAGAAACTATAAATTCTAGAAATAAAAATTCTAAAATGAAAAACTCTAGATAGGAAGAATGCAGATGAAAGAAGAAAGGGTTAGTGAACTTGAAAATAGGTAAATAAAAATTATTTAATGTGAAGAACAGACAGAAAAAAGAAATTGAGAAGAAAAAATGAAAGGAACCTCAGAGACCTTGGGACAGTATCAAAAGGTCTAACATACGTCACTGGAGACCCAGATTAGAAGAGAGGTGGGCAGAAAAAAATGTTTTAAGAAATATTGACAAAATATTTCCCCAACTTAATGACTAACATAAATGTATACACTACAAGCTCAGCCAACCCCAAACAAGATAAAACTATGCCGAAGAACTTCATAGTCAAATGCAGTCAGAGAAAAATGACACATTACACACAGGGGAAAAACAGTTCGAATTTTCACTGACTTCTCATCTCATTTGGGATAAAGCCAGCTTCCCTGTTTGCAAGGAGCTGTGGAAAGGCACTCGAGGTAAAGAAGTGATGTATCCAGCCAAAAGGCAGCACAGCAAGCTTGGCAGACAGTGACTATTGTGAAAATGCCCAGAGAAACCCTCCTATCATACTGCATAATCGAATGTCAAGTCCCTTGCAACCATAAACTTGTCTGGTTGGACAACAGTATGACCTACCTTTCCTCCTTTACTTAAATTCTCCACTTCTTCTAATAAAAATAAACTAAATGATTTATAGTTTTCAAAGAGGTTTCATATGCAAGCTCTCATTCTGATTTTGATTCTCATTACAATATTATAACAATGGAGGAAATGTGCCTTCCCTTTTCAGATGGAATACTGATGCAGAGAAAATTACCAGAGATCATACAGAAACTTGCCCAGGGTCATAGGGTTATCATAAATATTATTAACTCTTATACACTTCCATTTGCAATTTCTATACCCTTTCCTCCCCTCAAAATCCAAAATGGTGGGTACATTTAGAACAAAATCATAAATGAAAAAATTCTACTTCCTTTTTTGTCTCATCTTAAATCCTGAATTAGAGGCCATACATCCTGAGAAACATTCTGAGGCCAGATTATGATTTAATCATAGAAAATAAACAAAAAGGAAGAATGGACTATAACACACTTCACTTCCCTTCTTTTAATTCCTTAGACAACAGAAGCAGAACTAAAAGAGCATCTGAAAAACAAAGATATTCACACTCAGTTTGAGGTTCCACCTTCTATTCCATCTCTAAGCTTGACAACTTACCTGAGGCTCCAAGTCAGTCAAGTTCTTTGGCCTGAAGAGAAGAAGCAGCAACAAATAAGAATGAAAAAAAAAAAAAACACACAAATAAGAATGAAAGGGAAAGAGACTAGGAGAAGAAATGGAAAAAAGATGCCGACATTTTAAATAAGAGACGCTGCTGCAACCTGTACCGTCTTTCCTTTCAGAGACAATTATACTTACATTTTAATAGAACTTTAATATTTTTTCAAAGCATTTTCACATTTGTTATTATTATAAATCTGTCCTCTTACTCTCAGCCAAGAAGCACAGAAGGTACAGAAAGAATAAGGTGTTTTCTGACAAAAAAGAATTGGTGGGCTGTGAACCCAACTTCCTTACAGGGTTCAAGGAGTTTTAAGTTTATTAACTTTAAGAATGCGAAAGTATAAAATGTGAAGAATATAAAACTTAGCAAAGTAGGTTTGGTTTCCTCACCTGAAACTGGCATGCACATTTCAAACCATCTCCATCTTCTTTACAGACCCCTCCATATTTACATGATGATTCATCACAAACTCTTACGTCAGATTCCCTCACATTTAATTCTGCAAAAGAGGAAAAACCATTTCACATATATACTTGGCTTTTTGGATCTACATGTCCATACATAAATAAAAAATCCTTAAAATGTGTTGGACACCCCATTCACAAGCATAGCAAGAAGACATAATACACAAAAAGAAGTTCTATAAGACACAAACGTTCAGTATTCCCCAAGGAGAATCCTTGTTTTTTGTTTTTTGTTTTTTGTAGAGACTGAGTCTCACTTTATTGCCCTCGGTAGAGTGCTGCAGCATCACACAGCTCACAGCGACCTCCAACTCCTGGGCTTAGGCAATTCTCTTGCCTCAGCCTCCCGAGTAACTGGGACTACAGGTGCCCGCCACACGCCCAGCTATTTTTTTGTTTTGCAGTTCGGAGGAGGCCGGGTTTGAACCCGCCACCTTTGGTATATGGGGCCGGCGCCCTACTCGCTGAGCCACAGGCGCCATCCCCCCAGGGAGAATCCTATGTAATAATATACCTAAACGTAAGCCAAGCCAAAGTAAAAATTAGAAGTTCAGGATTTAGCATAATTTCCGAAAGTAAATCTATGGAATTCTTCTGTTTTGGCCAACCAAGATGTTAAGGTAATTATCTTACAATTTCTCACTTAACATTTTATGCTATTTTTCTAGTGAGTAAACTGCTTTTAAGGATAACAAGAATAACTGAAAATAATCTTAATTCTTTTAGTACACAAAATAAATTTCAGGTAATCATCATTCACTCTAGACAAAGTATTTTTTTTTTTAGAGACAGAGTCTCACCTTGTCTCCCTCAGTAGAGTGCGGTGACATCACAGCTCACAGCAACCTCTAGCTCTTGGGCTTAGGCAATTCTCTTGCCTCAGCCTCCCAAGTACCTGGGATTACAGGCGCCCGCCACAACGCCCGGCTGTTTTTTTGTTGCAGTTTGGCCGGGGCCGGGTTTCAACCCGCCACCCTCGGTATATGGGGTCGGTACCCTACCCACTGAGCCACAGGCGGCTGCCCCTAGACAAACTATTGTAATAAAAGAATATTGACCCTGAATTTTATACAGTAGTTACCACATATATGTGCAGCATTTATGTACACAGAATTAGAGATTCAAATTCTTATTCAACTTAAACTCCTAACAGACTGATTTAACTTGACTCTACACAGCAAGCAGAGTCAATCAACAAGATAGAATATTCTGTGGACATTTCATTCCCGTTCCAACACTATTCAGTCTTGTTCTGGAAACATCAAATTTAAGTTTCTTGGAAACCAAATAAATTGCTTCAAGCTTAGTGTGAAGTAAAGCTGCCAATCACATGGAATTGAGTGAAAATCACCGCAATGCAATTTTCCTACCCTCCGCATTGGAAATGAGAGTTTCGACAACTCTATGTGCTAATGTTAAAAATAAATGACTGTTTTTCACCCCAACATCACGATGAACACATGGGTCTGGGAGCAGAGAGGCCTCCGTTAACTTCTGATTCTGCCACTCAAAAGCTGAAAGACTCTGGGAAGACAACAAGTTCTCCTGCATCTCTAAATGATGTCTCGGCAAACAGATCTCAGGGAGCAATTCTCCAGCAATCCTCCAATCCTGACTTTTTTATTTCTAGATTTCAAAGCAGGACTCAGTAGACCAAGGCAAAGAGATTCCATGTCCAGTGATAACTGTCCCAATGACGTTTCACAGCCTCTCTCTGCCTCCACTGCTCTGCAAAGGTCATCTTAGGTCTCCCAGGTGACTGACCCTCTGAAGAGCTGGCGGTCTACTACCTGAATACCCAAGGAGTCGACGGTCAACAGCACTTATCTGAGTGACTACCGTGAACCAAGCACTACAGTAGGGCCTTGTCTAGTGGATTTCCAAAAACAGGTTTTCTTCTCCTTAAATGATCTCAGGTTCACAGAACTGTATTACTCTGAAGTTCAAGCATTTGAAAAAAAACAGACATGAATGGAAACTTAAAACAAGAGAAAACTAACACTGCTGTTTTGTTATTCTCACTGTTTCACACACTAATCCAGGTACAGGGAAGTTTATCTTTTAATTCCTTCCTGCCCTGGCTGTATAGCCTTTACGTTCTTGGTTGTCCTTGCCTCCCAGTAAAAACTGCAAAATCCGGGCGGCACCTGTGACTCATCGAGTAGGGCGCTGACCCCATATACCAAAGGTGGCGGGTTCAAACCCGACCTGGGCCAAACTGCAAAACAACAACAACAACAAAATAGCCGGGCGTTGTGGTGGCCGCCTATAGTCCCAGCTACTTGGGAGGCTGA
>CAUYRH010123945.1:0-24541 GCA_963574655.1 Perodicticus potto | reverse complement strand
AAAAAAAAATGGCCGGGCATTGTGGTGGACGCCTGCAGTCCCAGCTACTTGGGAGGCGGAGGCAGGAGACTCGCTTGAGCCCAGGAATTGGAGGTTGCTGTGAGCTGTGATGCCAGGGCACTCTATCCAGGGTGACAGCTTTAGGCTCTGTCTAAAAAAAAAAAAAAAAAAAAAAAAATGTCATGTTTAAAGCATGAGGGGTGAGAGGGAGGCAGCCAGATGGAGCTCTAGAGGAGATACCACCCCCTGTGAGTCCCAGGCACAGACAAGGTGTGCAGGGCCTAATTCTGGAGCCCTGAGAGGCGGTCTGGGGCCCGGGGTGGATATTTTAAGTACAATGGGAAGTCATTGAAGGATTTTAAGCTGGAGAGTAAAATAAATATGTTTTGAAACCTTCTTCCTGGGTACTGTATGGAGAATAGAAAAAAAGTGGGTAGACAAGCTGTGAGACTACCTTACAGTCCAGGTAAGGTGGGAAGGCGGCTTGCACACAATGAGTGCAGCTGGGGATGGAGGCACGAGTGGACCCGAGGTGTATTTGGCTGCATTACTAATGGGAACAAAGGGAAGGCTCTCGGGTTTCTTCAGAATTGTGTGGCCCTTTACTGAGTGGATGACAGACATCCGAGTGGAAATGTCAGGTAAATAGTTGGCCACATGAGCCTGGAAGACAGAGGAGAGCTTTAGAGACACCAGCACAGAGATCAAACGCACAAGCTCAAGTGTACTCACTAATGAGAATGTGCAATAGAGGACAGATGGGAGCCCAGGACCATGGTCCAGGAGCCACTAAGGTTTGAAGGATATTGGAAAGACAAGGGCTGGGACCAGGCTGGCCGAGGCACACCTTGACATGTCGTCCTTCCTTTTTTTTGATTAGTAAAATCCCATTCATCTTTCATAATACAATTCAAATGTTGCCACCTCTGGGAGCCTCTGCTGACCCTCCAGCCCCAGCCCAGCCAAGCAGAATTGGTCACTTCCTCCTCTGTCAGCTCTGTGTTGAAAGGCTCTCTGGGTTCCAGGCAGAGTTTGAGCTCTTCCAGGCAGAGACTAAGGCTTTATCTCTTCTCATAACTGGGTAGACTCAGTACCCAGAAAACTAAAAATATTTATTGAATGTACGAGTGAATGAATAAATGGATAGAAGAATGGTTTACAGTATAAAATAAGTGAGCCCGGCAAACAGCAGGAGGATTTGGGCTGTCAAAGAGATCAGCTATCATCGGTTAGAAAGAGCCGACTGGAATGCTTAGACCCTATCTTTGAGACCCACGTTGCCATCAGAACAATCCACATGTAGGATGTTTCCTATTAAAAAGCTCAAGGCATCTTTGCTGATGACTGTGCCCCACTGAGTCATCAATCTGATCACAGAGAACTGATGCTTGTGGAAGTCCCTGAAGAGACATGAGAGTCTTGCTGAATGGCAGGGTGTCAGGATATGCCAGCCTCCTGCAGAAATCCAGACTGCAGACTGTAAGATGAAGAAAACTGTGAGAAGACAGAATCCTTTACTGGCCTCTGGTTCCTCTGCAATGAGTTGACTTTCTGAGTGCTTGTGCTGCTGGCAGTGGGGTCTGCATCTCTCCCAGTAATAGCGAGAGGAGCTTTGCCAAAGAGGATCATATAAAAGGAGCAAAAAATAATGTTGTTGCCATGTCCTGCACTTCCTGCACTGCTGGGGCTTCAATGTCCTGGCTACAGCTGCCCCAGTGAAGCAAGCATTCGAGACAGGAACGGACCTGCCTGGCGGAGAGGGAGCAAGGATCACCTCCTGGTGTGCTGGCAGTCTCTGGGGCCTGCTGCTGTATCTCTGGGCTGA
Source organism: Perodicticus potto (assembly GCA_963574655.1). NCBI lineage: Eukaryota > Metazoa > Chordata > Mammalia > Primates > Lorisidae > Perodicticus > Perodicticus potto. The sequence continues at coordinate 22,716 of CAUYRH010123945.1, read as the reverse complement.
TTTTTCTTATTATCACCATGGCATGGAGTGGAAGCAGGGGGTCCCGGTTTTCTGCTTAACCTTCAATCTCTGCCGCCCACTGGCTCCCACAAGGGGGTCATCTTGCCCTTTCTTTTTCATCACCAGCTAGGAGATTGCTTTACCAACTCCTCTTAAAATTCCATCTTGCAAGTAAAGAAAAACAACTGCACTTGCAATGGTTAACTTAGTCAGTATATCAGTCAGTATCCTATCTGGTGGCACATTCAGAGCTAGGTGACTGAGCAGAGCTTAACAAAAGGATTTATCTTACAAAGGTGTGGGGAAAGTTCAGGAGGAGTCATAAGGGATGGCGCAGTCCCTGTGGCTACTAACAGTAGGAGTCTGATCATGATTGGGTTTGAATGGGGAAAAGGGGAGAGAGTGATGACCAGGGGTGGGAGTGTGTGTGTGTGTGTGTGTGTGTGTGTGTGTGTGAGAGAGAGAGAGAGAGAGAACATGCAAAGTGTGAGAGTGAGTTGGCTGAATGAGCTATCCGATGGGGTTTGTGGCCTTTTGTAAAGACAGTGACCTAACAGGGAAGATGGGGAGGGGATAAATGTCCTTCCTTTACTCTTCCCCCTCCTGCAGTCATCTTTTAGTGGCTGAACCAACCAGAAGCCAGAAGACAATAGCGTCCTTGATGCAGTCCACACAGGTCAACCTCCCTGGTCACCGAGCAGATCAGAGAAGGGCAAGAAGTATACCTGGAGGGCCAAATAGAAAATCTTCCAGTCTGATCCTAGACAGATACTTTGTCATGTTTGCCAGGGTTTTCAGAGACCAATGTCATATATATTCTTTGCAAAGTGATTTAGAAGTCAAAGCTATTATCTGCTCTTCTCAACACCCAGGACTTTAAGGCTGACAGAAAGGCTTTTCAGGGTTGGACCCCATGCCTTCAAAGAGATGCTCTGCTCAGGCATCTGTAGCAGTCACCTGTTCTGACAGAAGAGTAACACTGGCCCTTGTTAGTGCTTCATGGCCTTGACTTAAGATTTCCCCAGGATCTTTACTTCAGACTCTTCTTTTAAGGGTCCAACTCTCTGTGGTTGGTGGGTTGAGTTCTTGACACCGCCTGCATCCTTTTTGCCATTAAATGTTGGTTTGCTATCTTGCTCTCCTAGTACCTGGCCCCCTCATCTCGGTTCTTATCAAACCTAAGTGGTTTGATCCCATCTCAAACTGTGAGACAGAACCTTTCTATCTGCGCACCTTATGTCTTAGGGGTCTTGACTCATTCCCGGGTCCATCCATTCCTATACTCATTACTTATTTGAAGTCACTCTGGTGCCTGGGTCCTAGAAAATAAGGTCATGTCTTTAGGTGCCAGGATCATCACAATGGCTTAAAGTAAAATCCAGACCAATCATAGAGCCGATAGTCCTATAGCTGGGTCTCCTGGTCATCTTTTGTAAGTAACCCTGTTAGCTTCATCGGCCCTTATCCCCCTGCACCAAGCACAAGGCCTTTTCTCTCTCTTGAGATATCCAGAATAACGTGTCCTGCATTTTAGTCTTTGGCTTTATTTTTCTAGAAACCCTTGTATCCACTATTATGTTTCATTTGTTTCTCAACCCTTTAGTTTGTTACTCTCTGAAGCCAAAAACTGTTTCCCATGCTTACCTTTATTTTTTCTTCTATTTTTAAAAATTCACATCTATTACCTTTTTCTGATTTGGACTATTCTCTTGGTTTGAGCTGGGTCTCTGCTATTTCCATCTCCAGAGAAGGAGATGAGTGTTAATATTTTTTGCTAGGTGATAGTTTCCAGCACACCCCATATCCAACCTGGCTCTTAACTGGAAAGCCCTTTTAGTAGCATTTAAGAGATTAAAAAAATATCTTAAAGATTTTTCAGACTTATTCTCTTACATTTTACAAAATGCACAATTTTATATTCTGATTTAAAATGAGGAGATGCTTCATCAAAGTTAGATATAAGATGGTATGCATACAGGGTATTGCTGGTATTTAGACGTATCTTTTGGGATGCATCTCATTACTTTGTGTCCAAAAAAAATCCATGAAATGAGAAAGACACCATACATTTTGAAGCACTTCTGACAGTGTTTCACAAGCCATGTGTGGGGAGTTACAATTTTGGGAAGCCATCTAGCACTTTCCTGAGCTAAAACTGAATTCAATACTTTCTCCGCTCATAAATGTTATTACCCTACAAAAAAATTTCAAGATGGTCCCACAGAAAAGAGAAAACCAAATTCAAGAAGGACCATGAAGATATGAGCTGCAACCATCTTTTCTCAGGTCAGAAATCAGAGCTGATGGTTTTTAATCAGCAATCACGAATGGCCAGCCTTGGAATCTCTCTGTGTAAAATTTCATTAGTATTTTATATCATGCTTTATGTAGAGTGCACACAAAAGAAGGCTTTACTAACAGCGAATGTTTACTTGATCAAATTCTATTTAAGCTAGGCATGGTAGCTTAAGTTTGGGATGACAAAGCAGGAGGAGAGTTTGAGACCAGGAGCTCTAGACTGGCCTAGGTAACACAGTGAGACCCTATCTTTACAAAAAATTAAAAAAATTAGCTGGGAATGATAATATGTACCTGTAATCCTAATTACTCAGGAGGCTGAGGCAGGAGAATCACTTGAACTCAGGAGTTCAAGGTTACAGGGAGCTATGAAAATACACTGAATTCTAACTTGGGCAACAGAGCAAGACTGTCTCAAAAAAAAAATGTTCTATTCAGGACATCAATATCAACTTTTATCCTGGTAATTTTATATAATGCTATATTCATCAGCAGTATCACTATTATAATTTTTGACCTTATGTATTCTTATGTAGAATGATTTTCATTGAAAGAGAAACTCCAACTCAAACTAGATAAATAATAAATACTATATCTCTCATAATAGGGAATTCTTAATAGTGATAGGCTCTTGGCTAAACATGGTGACTCATGCCTGTAATCCTAGCACTCTAGGAGGCTGAGGTAGGAGGATCACTTGAGCTCAGGAGTTCCATACAAGCCTGAGCCTCAGCTCTCCTATTGTGGCAGACACCTATATTCTCAGCTACTTAGAATGCTGAGGCAGGAGGATCTCTTAAACCTAGGAATTTTTTTTTTTTTTTGTATACTGCATTTAATAAGTTCCGCCTGTACCCTTCTAAGATGCACTGTAGGTGTGGCCCCACCAATTACCTCCCTCAATCCCAACCTTCCCCCTTTCTTCCCTTCCCATATTCTTGTGCTACAGTTGGGTTATAGTCTTACTATGGAACCTTTTGTTTCTGTCCTTCACAAAGGACTCTTCTTAATGTCGTGAGCCTCCAGTTCTCTACTTTTGAAGAACAGCAAAGGACCATTTATACACATAAAATGCTTCATTTTCCCAAGAGTTCACCTGAGTGGTTTTACATAATCTGTCTAGACAATAAATACTCAAGTTTTTAATATTTACATGAAAACCATGGCTATTAATATTTAAATACTGAAAATAAGTGGCAGATAGATGTGATTACTTATGAGACTTCTGTGTATTTCTCAGCATTTATTAACATACTTTGTATTGAGTAGAAAAGTAACTTTATGTATGGGGAAGAAGCACCTGTCTTAGAATTTCCTGAACCGTTTCTTGGTGCTGGGCCTTGGTGACCTTCAGCAGGTTGAAACGTACGATCTAGTCGGAGTCAGCACATGCAATGAGGCAAACATTTTGCCCTTCTGCACCAAGCTGGCTTTGAGGAGGGAAGGTTGGGGATGAGAAGCTTGGGGTATAACCTGAAGAGGTTGCACCTGAAGATGTAATGGAATGTAACGGTGATGACAATGATCCTTAGCATTTTCACCTTGGTCAACACCCCCAGACTAAATTTGCCCTGGGGAAGAGCAGCAGCAGTGAAAGGCCCTTCGTGCATCCTCCCTGTGTGCTTTAAGCACATTCTTACAGCAATGGGAAGTTTCTCTTTGCCAGTTTTTCAGACCCTCTTCTTGCTTTGGAACACAGTAGACTGTCATTGAATACTGTCATATTCGATCTAAATATCCCCAGCTCTCTGACCTCTGAAAACAAGGTTATAAATTTCAGTTTTATAAAATTAATCTTTTAATTCCTACAATGGAATACATTAAACATGCATTCCCTACTTTGAAGGTTCTAAATTGCATAATATTATACCCAGGATGATTTGTGATGCTGAGTGGTTCATAGGGGCAGACTTTTAACAGAATTGGCTTTACCTTCTGACATTTGTATTTGATCTTGGGCAGCTACTCTTAAGAATTTTCTGTTTGAATTCATCAAGTGTTGCATCTGAGAGAACAAAATTGATAAATATGTTTATAATAAAATATAAATAAATCCAAAACAGGTATTAATATTTGATTCATAATTCTTAAGATCCGCTAGCATGAGCATGCTACGTGCCAGGCTCTGCCAGCTGAGATGAAAGACTCGAAAGCGGATTGATATTTTCAGAAGAAAGACACAGTCTGTACTCAAGCTGTTGTTTCCTATGCTCTGAATAATCACAGATATAACTACACATGCTAGTGACAAAAAAAAAATTTTGAGTAGCAAAACAGATAATAAAAAAATGTTCACCATTTCATTGCTTTGCCAATGTTACTGTTTGGGTTAGAGGTGAGAGGCCAACATGTTTTCTTGACTAAATCACTATTCCTTTCTGTGTAAAGGGCCTCAGTTTCTTCATCAGCAGGAGAGGACAGTGAGAGTGATGATCGGGAAGATACTTCGTTGCTTAAAGTTCCAACACTGTAGTCACTTCTCCATCCAGGTGGCTGAATAGAGATTGTTTCAGCTCTGAACCTCCTAGCTGATGCCACTGACAAATTCTTTGCTGAAAATTGGAGGATTTCCTACTTCGTGATATTCAAAAATCTGTCTTTGGGCATAAAATTGTGATGGATGAGGAGAAAAATAGAAAGGAGAAAAATGTAACCCCTTTCTCATGGATATGTGCATTGCGTCCATTCCTAGAGACCTATGTACTCTTAGGTATTAGAGGAAGAAGGTCTTCGTTTCACAGATTATTTTTTATGGCAGAATCTTACAGAAGAAAGATGGATGTCAATAAATAAATACGATAAGTAAGCAAGGAAATCTTGACTGGTCAGACCCCAAACAATTGGTATTGTGTAAAAGACACAAAAACCGAGAAAACAGTAGTCATTAAAAATACAGGTAAATTAGAATGCCTCAGGATTTAATTCATGACAGTTTTTTCTGGACTTTTGCAAGTAGACCCCCCTATGATTCCTAGCCTGGTGACTCTTAATGAGCATAATAACATCAAGAGTAATCCTGGAGAATTCAGCAAAGAGGGATCGATCAACCCATTGCATCTCAAATATGCTACAGTTACATTTACTGCTGTTCTGTGGACATTTTGACATAAATCTATTTGCAAAATTTAAACCATAAATAAATATTATACTTACTAAATAGCAGATATTTAAGGATATCTATAGCCTAGATGTCCATCATTAGAAAACAGTTTTGGTGATTAATCAAGCATTGTTCGAAGGTTGCAAATGAAATATGCTTTGGAAATTTAAAGGGTGTTTTGTTCTTATTGTTATTGTTGTAGGTGAGATATTTGTTTTTGTTTGTTTTGTTTGCTATTATTGATTTTTAGCACACAGCTTTGCCTTTTACATACCTAATTTTTGTTAAGTTTTCAAAATGTCTGTCTATTACCTTAGCATAAAAGGCTAATTTTTGTTTTACCTCTTTACATTCCAAAACCCCCAATAAGAATAATTTTCAGGGTTTCCATAGAGGATTTCACACCTAGGAAGGAACATAGAGGAGAGTGATAAATGATGGGCTTTTTCTCCTTTTAGCGATTTTGAGTCTTTCTTTTATATATATATATATATATATATATATATATGTATCGATTCTGAGTCTTATCTGCCCACCTACGTCACTGTCATTCCACCCATGGCTCTGCTTGCCCGTCTCTTGGGCTGTAGTCTGGATGGCCCACCATCTGGACTTCTGACGCTCTTTGGCCTTTTCCTCCAGAAAATTGAAATCATCCACCCCACACATCTCACCCCACCTGCATTAAAATAACCTTATTATTTCATTGTCTTTATCAATACAACTTTGCCATTCCAAAGATGCTTGCCCAGGCAAATAATTTATTGGTTCATTCAAGAACTTCCCAGAACTCTTCAAGAGAAAGCATCAATGGTATATAAAACCAGCACATTGTACCCCATAAATGCATTACTGTACACAGCTCTTATTTAATTTAAAAAAATAAAAATAAAAAGAGTTTGCACACTCTCCTTCCTTGAAACCCCCACCTCAATGCTCACACCACCTTTGTTACATTAGCGACTTCATGCAATTCTAATCAAACCCCTCATTAAAAGACCCACAGGGTAAAAAGTGCCATTTTCTAACTCCACATGTCTATTTCATAGATTTAATTTAAATTATTTGCTTTGAGTCACTAGAATTAAGGACAGTTCCCAGCCCATAATTTGGTAGAATGAGCACTGGACTAAGAGTCCAGAACATTGACTGTTGCTTTTGTCTCTGCCATTATAGACCTTGTGAACTTGAATTTGTCTTTTCCCCTGTCTGCATGTTACTTATTTGAAAAGTGTAGGGATTCATTTATTTAGCATTTATGCAATAAATATCTATGGCATCTTTTAAGTCCCAGGTATTGTGAGATATTTTCAGCTCTAAGTTTCTATCATCTGTATAAAATTCAAAACTTAACATGGGCCATGACAAAGCCAACCTGTTGACCTCTCACCACCATTGTGGGCTAATCCTCTGTTTCACTAAATCATAAATACAACATCACCTATCCTAACAATTCTAAAAGTTACATCCTTGTCACAGTTATAATAAAAGTTATTTCTCACAAATTAATTAATTTGTGGCATGCTGGGTAAGTTTCAGGCATTATTTATAGAACATACAGAGCAAAAGAAGGAAAATTAAGACTGTCAGATTCCAGGGACCAGCAGGACATGTTTTATGCATTATTTTAATAATTTTTCTGTTAATTAATGCTTGTTTTTATACTTTTAATGAAACAAAGAAGTTCCAGAAGTTTTAATTCCTTGCAGAGGAAATGCATTAGGTCCTGGAGATTTGGCTGCTGTAATGCTCTTCCTAAACCTTTTCTTCATGCATAAAAGGCTTCCAGCATTAGGAATTTTTAGCAGCCCAAGTCCTCAGGGATAGCAAGAAGTAGAACACTCAGCCTGAGTCTAAAGAGGCAAAAATCTAGTTAGAAATTGCCCAGGAGAATTGAGACAAATATAAAACTCTTGAGTCCTACTATAGAAATTCAAAAATAAATAAAATCAAAACCAAAATGAAATGACCAAGCCTAAAATGACCCATATCCTTGCTCTGCCCAGGAATTGCTTTTAGTGTATGACCTTGTGCCTCATTACGATGGGGTAGTTCCCTAATCGATGTGGCTGCACCACAGGTTAAGAGATGCAGATTCGAGTCTTTGCTCTGACATTACCTATGTGACTATGAAATACATACTTCCTCCCTGTTTCCTGATCTAAGAAATGGGAATCATAAAATTTTCCCTACCTATTAGTTAGGAAGTGTGATAACATATGTAAAAGTGATTTAACATCTTAAAGTGTCATTTGAATATATTATAAGTAAATATCATGGAGAGCTGAGCGTCACTTTATACATCAGTTAAGGCAAAGCATCAGGATCAGATCTGTGCCTGGAAATGTTGGCATCTACAGTGAACTTTGCGATTGTTTGCATCATCTGCTTCGAGCCAATTAATGAAGCTAAGTGAATCATGCTAGCCCATCCTCTTGACACTGATTGGTTCAACAATGGGAGGCACATTAGATACATGTAGGGCCACAGAAACATAAAGGGAGGCAGACCCAGGAATAGGAAAAAGAAAAAAGACAGTGGTCTCTCTCCCCCACTTAATGTGCATAAGGAAGGGTATTACCCCAGCTCTGTGGACAGCCACTTTGTTTTCATACCATAAAGTAAAGCAGAGACAGTAAGGTAAGATATAAAAAGAACCTGCATACCTGGAATTTGGAAAGAACCTGTGCACCCGGGTCCCACTGAGTTACCAAAAGACCTTCTCTGCCTCTGCACGATTGCACAACGTACCAGCTAGGACAACTGGCTAAGGGACTACTTTCTGAGTTCAAGTATTGCTTACCATTAATACTTTTATGATCATGGGCAAGTCACTTAACCCCTCTGGATCTCAACTTCTAATCTATACTATGGGACTAATAATAGTATTTCTCCTATAGGGTTACTATGAGCATGAAGTGAATGAATACAGATAAAGATGACCAGGTTCCTTAGATGAAGTCGAATCTCAGCACCTGTTCTTTTCCTCCCTTTCCACTTAAGGATCGCCCACCATTATGAACGACACAGTAACTATCCAGGAAGTTCATAACGGACTACTCCAGAGGTAACAAATGGTCATCGATGTCCTTCCCCCAACAAAGCAACAGTACCAACAGAAATTAGGGAAAAACTAGATAAAATCTACAAGACCATACTCAATGTCATCTATACTTGGATTCGGCACTCATTTTGGTGGTGGCAAGACAATAGGCTTTGGCATGATTTATGATTCCTTAAATTATACAAAGAGAAATGAACCCAAACTAGACTTACAAAGCACAGCCTGCATGAGAAGAAAAAGACCTCAAAAAAGCAGCAAAAGGAACACAAGTACAGAGTGAAGAAAGTCAGGGGACTGCAAAGGCCAGCATTGGTGCTAGCAAAAAACTAAAGAAGGAAAGATTTTGCAGTGCCCTTGTCTGCAGCCATCATGTGGATTTTTCATAAGAGGATTAATAAACTAGAGACTTAGAGAGAAAAACTTGCAGCACCCACCATCACCCTACCTTTAACCCACTGCCTAGAAGGTCCACAGAACCTGCTTCTTTTTGCTTTGAAGAGGACAATGCCTTTTGGGGAGCATGTCTATGCATTCAGGAGATAGTCATAAAGAACAAGTCTACTGGTTTGCTTCCCAGTATGATTGTTCCCTGCAATAGGTGATGTCATCTGCTGGAATGACTTTTCAGAAGCTGCTAAAATGCGTTTGTGAGCTCCTAAAACAGACTCAGTGGCGATTGCTGAGAATCATTCACAAGCTATCTTACCAGGGGACTTGGATTCTTACTTAACTTTGATGGTTCATCTACTCTGTGGCTAAATGCTCTTCATCCATTAAAAGAGGGGGTGTGTGTAAGTGGGATGGTATTAAAGAAGAGGCTGCTGCCACCCTGAAAATCATTCTAGAACATTCTCTGCTGTTTGTCCTTCTAGCAGTCTATAACTCAATCAGACAGAAAAGACAAGGGATGTTCTATCTGTTGTCTTATAACTTCTCTCCCTCTTTTTTCCCCTTTCAGACTCATTTTAAAATAAGTATATTAACTGTGACATCAGCTACATTTTGCATCAATTTGCAGGCCCATTTTTATTATGGGTATCTCCCAATTTCTCTTTTATTTGGTATGTCAAATGCAGTACCCAGGGGCTCAGGAAAAGATACAATTCACAGAACTTCGACCACAGTAGGACACAGCTTAAGCCCATCAAACTGGACGATGTCTCTGGAGATAAGCTAAAGTTTCTCCCACAGGTGACCTGAAAACAGGAAAAGGCCAAAAGTAGTAAAAAGCCAAGAATTTAGATCCAACCCTCACCGTACCCTACCTCCTTATCAGACCCCCCTTTAGGGAGAAAAGAAGGTCTCCAATGGGTCAGGTACATTGTGCACCTATTTTAATAAATTAATCCTTTTAGCAGACATTAGCTACTGTCCTTCCAAATGCTGGGTACCTGTATAGTTCCACCCCTGAGCTAACTGAAAGAAACGGCACTGAAAACGCTGGGGTCTTTGTAATTATTTTTTCATTGACAACATACAATATTTCTGCTCCATTTAAAGTTAAAAAGCCTTTACCTTTAAAACTTTTAACTTTAAAAGATGGCTTGAGAATCTCATTATTATTCATTGCGTTGTTTCTCAGGGAAAATATACTGTGAGTTTCAAACAACAACCTTTTATTTGTTCATAATTTCTTCTCCACTGCTCCTTCCAAGAAAGGATTTTAGGTGGTTAGTTGGAAATAAATAGGAGAACTGAACAACCACTTTAACAAAGAAAAGAGCACACTGTAATGGAGATGAGCTATTAAAATTGAGCTCTAAATGAGTTAATTGAACAAAATTATTCTCAAGTTCCTATTAGATGCTAGGTTTACAGCACAAATGAGATAAGAGAAGTCCCAGCCCTCCTGAAGCTTATGCTCTAGTATGTCCTTGTCGTAGCAGGGATGGTGGTGGAAGGATTCGAACAGTAAATAGGGAGCACTCATAACACCAAAATAATCCGGACAGTGACAGGTGCTGCAAAGCCAGTATGTGCTGTGATGACTGTTGTAGGTTGAATGGTGTCCCCAAAGATGCACGTCCACCTGGGACCTCAGAATGTGACAGTTTGTGGAACTAAGGCCTTTGCAGAGGTAATTAGTTAAGGAACCATGAGTTCACCTGGGTAGGGCAGGCTCTGAATCCAATGCCTTATAAGAAGGCCTTGTGAACTCATGGAGATGCTAAAGAGACCTGTGCAGAGGGAAGACAGCCATGTGAAGATGCAGAGATTAGACTGATGCAACCTCAAGCCAAGGGTTGCCAGCAACCATCAGGAGCCAGGAAGAGGCAAGAGAGGAGTCCTGCCTACAGCTTGAGGAGGGAATATGGCCCTACTAACACACTGATTTAAGATTTCTGTCCTCCAGAAATGTGAGACAATATATTGCTCATTCTAAGCCACCCACTTTGTGGTGCTTGGTTACAGCAGCCCTCACAAACTAATAAAATAAGTGAGACTAACCAGAAAAAAGTTAGCTAATATTATTAGACTGAATGGATAAGTCACTTTCTCATAAAAGCTGAGGTCTGCACAATACCAGCTTTCACTCGGAGCTTCCCAATAGTAAGACAGAAATGAGCCAGGGGGTTTTCTCACTACTAACAGCAAGCATGCATGATCATTGGAGGAGAAAAGTATGTTAATAATTACCTTATACATAAATGGGGGGAACTAGAAGCTGGCTTTGGGTTAAAGATTCTTCCTCAGAAAGGCCAGTCTTATTCTCTTTCTTCCTACAAGCTAATTTTTAAAAAGCTAAGTCACCCAGTGAGTTAAGGGCTCTCCTCCCTCTTTTCCTGAGACTGGGGATGTGTTTAAAGGCACTAGAATTTGATTTAAAAAAAAAAAAAAAAACAGCCTGGAGTTGAAAGCACCTGGCCTTGGCATTCTGCTTTGGTCTCCGCCATTACAAAATGAAACCAACTGTGCTTTGTTCACGGTTTCTTTTGCACAGCCCTTTTTAGGTGAAGCCCATGTCATCTGCCACTCTTAAGAGTTAAATGACTCAGTCCAGAAAATAATCCATGATATAAATGATAGAAAAACAAAGCTACAATGGCATTTTTTTGCTGCCTGCATAAAAATTGCAGCAGTCCTAAGGCCATTAGCAGAAAGGAAGAGAAATTAAAAGACCAGAAGAGAGAAAACTAGACGGGGTTCTGCAACCAGATCCTAGGGGATGCAGGGGTAGTGAGGCGTGGAGAAACACAGGAAAGGGAATTATGATCCTTCTCAAAACCATGGTGCTGAGTGAATATCCCTTTCGTAAAGATGCCAGCAATACAACGCTTGTGAACTTGTCGGTGTGGGTGGTATTCATTGACAATCAAGGTGACATAGCTAGTTCCACCTCTGCATTCCACAGATCTAAAACTTGGGAATAGTAAAAGCATGAAATAAAAACCTTGCTTGTCCCTCACTCCAACCTTTTTTGGTAGATGAAATGCGGTTTCATAATCAGGTCTCAGGCTCAGCTCAGCTTCAAAAGAACAGTTTCTTTTATCTGTTTCATGTATAGATGATCTGATGTGAGTTCACTTTTAAAGAGGTTCCCATTGTTTTGTGTGGGTTTTTTTTTTTCTTTTCTTAATAAAAATAATAAAACACTTTCCTTTGTTGTTTATTCAAAAAAAAAAAAAGAAAGAAAGAAAGAAAAAGAAAAGAAAGAAAGGAAAAAAAAAAAAAAAAGCAACAAAGCCATAAGAACTTAGGCTTTATGGCCGGTAACTTAATCTGGAGAAGGAGTCATTATTTTATTTTGTAGAAAAGGACATCTTTAAATGGACTTTTAAATCTGTTCTAGTTTGGGCAGAACATTGCCTGGAAAGGTCAGGGAGATGCTGTTAGGTGCCTAAGCCCTTCTCTACCTCCCTTCCCAGAGCAAAAGACCTACCTGGCCCTGCCCCAAGAGTTCCACTGGCTGGAAATACCCTAGCTGGCCAAAGGCTTCCAGCAACCTGTGGAATCTCCCTCCCGCTACGCCCAGTGTGAAAACAGCCCCCAAACCCTCTTGGTGCAGCCACCATCTTTACCCAGGCGGGTCTCAGTCTCTTTTCATTAAAATTGGCCTGAACGTCTCCTGGTCATCTCTGGGTACACCACCAAAACCCTTTCAGACTCCACTGGCCAGCTGCCCAGAGACTTCAAAGAGGTCATTCACCCTGGGAAATTCACCCTGGCTGACCTCTGACACCTGCCTTTGAAGTCTCAGAAGAAGGATTTGGCCAGCACGGCAAGGGTCTATGCAATCTGGGTCTAGCTCACCTGAACCCAGCTGAAGGCCAAGCAGTTTGTGAACAGGATAAAGAATAGAAATGTCCCATGAACCAGAGCTCTCAAACGGATATGACTAAAGCATTCTCTACCTGTAGACAAATCTACACGGAATGCCAAAAGGGACACCAAAGGGGAAAGAGACTGAGGACCATTTCCTGGTCATGAATGATGCAGAAAGACAAACGATCGTGCGTGTTCCCTGTGTCCACAGCCCCTGAATCCCAGCCTCCCAGTGAGGAGGTGCTAGCATAATGGCAACCCAGGACATTTCAGCCACCCAGTGCCCCCTCCTCAGAGTAGGTAGAGAGAACGGGAAAGTATCACTTCAGGGTGACACAGACTCCCAGGGACTGTCCCCCATCAGCTGGGGCTCATCAGACATGACTGGCTTTGAGTAAAACAAGCTTCTACTGAAGTGGCCAGCCCATCTCCAAAAAGCAAAAGCAACTACGTCTAGGGAAGTTTTGATTAATTTGTTTTATCCCTTGGCAGTGGAGGCTACACTTGGAGCTGCAGTGGAAACTAATCATCTTTACATATTCAAATTCCCCACCAAGCATTTTTATTATCACATTATACTCCAAACAGACTTCAAATTGTCCACACCAGTTCATGTTCCTAGCAGCCAACCTGCCCTTAGCATTCCTGAGTCTTATGAAAAGGAACATTCTCTTATAATCAATTTTACTCATTACCATAAATATTTAACTTCCGCCGAGGCACAATTTATATCACCACTCAGAGAATCCATTTGAGAGCAGCATCAGGTCTCACAGTGAGTGCACTCCTACTCCTTTCAGAAATCTTTTTCTAGATAATCTAACTCCCTTCTGCTCACAATCTCTTTCCCACCTTAGTACAATGCCATTAGTTCTATGCTTTATAAGTTACAATTACACACCTGTCTCATCTCTCTGAGAATAGGCTTAGAGAAGCTTATGTGGAGTTTTGTGTGTGCTTAAAATCATTATAGTTAGAGGTGGAATCTAATTTAACCTTATACCCTTACACCTGTGCAATCAGAGGTTTTACTCATTTGACTCGCTGAGAACAACTGCAGGTCTCTGGTAGCTGCATATGGGGGTGGGTCTCATTGCTAATCGTGTGTCTCACCAACAGTATTGATCCCTTTCATGGGGTCTTGGCCAGTTGTCCAGCTACTGTGTCACAGCATCAGACTCACCCTTCCCTGCTCCACATGTGGTGAAGAGGGTGAATTCTGCAAAAGCATCCCAGCTTCATTGGTAGGTTTCAACAACCCAGAGCTCTGAGAGGGGAATGATAGTGAAGCAAGTCCCTGCCCCTCCCTTGTTTTTTCCTATTTGTTGACCCTGCCTCTCATTTGAAAAGGAAGCCACTCTCAGATACATGCTACTTGGCTAATTGAAAGCTCTCATTATTTTTTTCCAGTCCCCTATGTTTTCTCAGTTTTGCAGAAAGCAGCAAAGTTTGGGATAACAAGCAGACCCAGAGCCAGAACTTTATGGGATCTAGGGCAGGCACTGACAAACTACAGCAGGGCCAAGTGCAATCCACCACCTGATTTTGTAAACAAAGTTTTATTGGATCACAAGCAGGCTTATTCATTCCATATCATCTATGGCTGCTTTCACACAAGGGCAGAGCTGAGTAGTTGTGACAGAGCCCATATGGTCCACAAAGCCTAAAATATTTACTCTCTGGCCTTTATCAGAAAAAACGTTTACCCTGTGCTCATGTAGAGGGTCGGTAATAAACCCTCACTGCTACCATCACAAAGGTTCTTACTTTCTAATCCCTTTGCCATCCTCCGTGGTTCGTTCAGAAGACCTGTAATTAAACCAAACCAAGAGCATATGGAAAGCTTTACAGTTGGGATGGGAATGAGGCAAAAAGCCCTACATTTTATCCAAGAAAATGTCAGTGTAGGTTATTAATGGCAATGATGATTCCAGGAGAAAGGAGAAAGAGTAACTCTTTGATCTTTCAAAGGCCATAGTCATCTCACTCAGAGAAGGCTTTCACGGCCAAGGACAAGCACTTTCATCCATCTCCCAAATATATAACTCAATTTCCAAGCATCCAACAGCTTTTTTTTTCTTTTCCTCTGACAGAGGTGGACAAAAAGTGGAAACTCTCCTCACTAAAGCCCTCTCATTTCCCAGAAGCAGATGAAAGTCAATTTATCATTGCTTTTGAAAAAAATCTTCAGACTACTATATTCAGTTTGGGTCTGGGTAGAGTAGAGAGTAAAGCAGGACATATGGTGCCTACCTGCAGGAGCCTGAAATCTGTAAAGCAAGACAAGCTCAAGAATTCTTGAAAAGAATCTTTGAAAAGATTCTCTTTTTCAAAATTTCATATAAACCAAAGAATGGTGAAAAAAAGAACCAAGATTTACACACGTGGAAAGGGGAAACAGCAGAGTGCATGAAATTAGGGCTCAGCCATTCATTTGGCATACTCCTCAAGGAGTTGCTGATCTATCAGTAGTATGGAAGTGATAAAATTTTAGACAAAATCATTACCATATAATTTGATTAATCCTATAAAAAGTGTAGATATGTTGGACACACAGGAATAAATAACTGATGTGATTTAGAGGTTTGGCCCACCAAATTTCATGCTGAAATTTGATCTCCAGTGTCATTCATATGTGGGTCGTGGTGGAAGGTGTTTGGGTCTCAGGGACAGATCCCTCATGAATGGCTTGGTGCCCTGCCAAGATAATGATGGGGTTCTCCTTTATTACTTTGTGGGAGAACCAGTTATTTAAAAGAGCCTGTCACCACCTCCCCTTTGTCTCTTGCTTCTTCTCTTGTCGTGTAACACACCTGCTGCCCCTTCTCCTTCTGCCTTGATTGGAAGCTCCCTGCAGGCCTCAGGTGAAGCAGACACAGGTGTGATGCATGTACAGTCTGCAGAACTGTGAGCTCATCAAACCTCTTTTCTTAATAAATTACCCAGCCTCAGTTATCTTCTTTCTAGCAAAGCAAAATGGACTGACACAATAACTACCCTAGAAGGATTGGGAAGGATTTTCAGGAAGAATATTGAAGCCATCTTAAAGGTATCTAGGAGTTTGTTAGGGAAAGTCCAGTCCAGGCAGAGGAAATTAATCACTATATTCAGGTTGCTTCCTCACTTGCTTCCGTTAGCTGTCCTGGGGCACCAGGCAACAGGAAGGAGGAACAAGAGCTGCAGGACTTGCTGTTTAAACTGTATAATGACATAAGGAGACCAGCATTTCAGGAGATCATGCTGGTGGGGTTGGCAGTGTCGGGGAGGGAGACTGAGGTTTGTAACATAAGTAGTTATTGCCCCAGATGAGAACCCAAACCAAGGATCCCACCGAGGGGACACCAACCCTGATAGAAAATTTACTGGCCTCCAGATTCTCACTGGCGTTGAGAGAAAGGAACATCTACAGTCACACTCAAAGTAGATCAGGGAGACAAATGTACACTGGGCATACCTTTATTTATAGCAACCAGTACTCTTTTAGAGATACACCAGTGCAGACCTCTTTTTTACCCCTGTAACAATCCATGTCCCACCACATGCACAAAACCGGATCAAAAAACCCCAAAATGTTAATTTAACCCCAGTTTTTCTCTAGAAGGCGTGCCTGTCTTTTCAGAATTCACTTCTCCCTCTGTTCCTGAAAAGCACCAGCTAACACTGTAGTTTGCTACATGCAGTCCCCAACTTAGCAGCAATAGTGTCACTCAGGAACCTGTTACAAACATGAACTCTCAGACCATGTCTCAGCCTTCCAGAATTAAAAATTCTGGAGGTAGGGACCAGTAATCTGGGGTTTAACAACATCTCCAGGGGAGTCCAATAAACACTGAAGTTTGAGGACCATTAGGCTGAGCAGTTCTTGATGTCACAGAATACTGTTCAGTGTCTGAAAGAGTAAAAATGAGAAGACCAAACATACTTCTGGCTTTACTATCATTTCAAAGACAAAAGGGAATGCAAGCATCGCTGGATGGTCTGATCTATAAATTGGGGAAAGACAGGGTGTGAGAAGACTGAATAGTGGCAAATACAACAAAGAAAAAGTGAAGCACCTATCCCACCCCAGGGAATTAGATAAAAATACCCATTCATGTTTTCAGGTGAGTGTGCTTCCTTGGTGAGCTTACTCTATTATCAACGGTCATTGCAAAGGCCCAGAAAGTTGAAAAAACAAGTTTGCTCTGGTTTGATCGTACAATGATAGTGAGGAAAGATGGGAAAATAAGCCATGAACGCAGACTGGAGCAAGATCATAAAGGCTGAGTGCTCCACATGCATTGGGACTTTGATCCTATAGACAACAGAAAGCCATTAAAGTTGTTTTGTGGTTTGAGCTGGGTGGTGATGGAGGGAGACCAGGGTCTCTGAAGATCCTTCTGATGGCAAGTGCAGGGTAGAGTTGACAATGTTTAGGAGGGAGACAGAGGACTTGACAACAAAAGAAGCTATTGCCCCAGATAAGAATCCCAACCAAGGACCCCACATAGGGGACAGGAAGGAGGAGTTACACAGCAGAGAACTTTTAAGAAGAACTTTTAGGACATGATGTAAGAGTGGATGTGGAAAGAATAGGGAAGAGCTATGAAAGATGACTCCAATTCCTAGTTTGAGTATGGATGGGAAATGGCGCCACAGTAATACTAACAAGAAAAAGGTTCAGAGGAGAAAAACAATTTTTTGAATAGATAACATTTATAGAATCTGTGTGAAATTCAAATAGAAGTAAGTATCTAAAGCCATTTAATTTCTGTGGGCATAAGGCTGAAGTTCACACAACAAACTCATACTGTGGTCTAATCTCCACGCTCGTGTCACTCCCACGTTACACAGGCATCTACCAACCCATAATCTGAAACAGGGAAATTTAAAGAATAGTAGAGTTGCTGTCTCAAGCCAGGTGTGTCTATCCAATTCCATGACTTCAAATTGAGCCATAATGGAAAACATTTTACAGTTTTCAGTTACTTGGGAAATTATTTTCTAGGTGTTATTCCTAGCCAACTTTACAGATATAGGTTGGCGTGGTCTGGAAATAAAGCCAATTTAGAACAACTCCATCACACTCTCTGGCATCTCAGCATTTTAAAGGATAAGAATTAGAAGACACAGCCAGTTACCTGACAACATGTGATGTGACTCTTGTGAAGATTAATAGAGAATCTCTTTGCCAAGTCTAATCAATAATAGAAAATTTGTAGGAAGGTACAAGTCCTGATGATAATGCTGTTTCCTCAATCTCTCCATACACAATTTACTCCTACTGGTCTCCTCAAATCACTTAAAAAAATTATTTATATCTGATACTCTTAATTTTTTCTCTGTGTTTATGTTTTAAGGAAGCTGAGGGAAATGAGTTCAATTTGAAAAATGTGCCAAAGACTATTGCTATTCAGATGTGATTCATTCCCAGGGCACTAGGAGACTTCCTATTCCAGAGTTTCTTCCTCTTTGTTGAACCTATAAAGGGAGTCAGTGAAACACGAGGCACATCTTAGCAGTGGCCCTATCAAGATAGTTATTTGCTATATTTTATGTTTGTGCTTTGACTCACTTGGACAGGAAATATTTTCTAAACTCACCTGGTCATCCAGTGGACAATATCTGGTAATTAATGATGAGAATGTAAGCAAGTGATATCATCTGCTGATGAATATTTTGCATTTAAAGAGCCTCAGAGCCATTGATCTAATTGGATCAAAGTCTTTTGATGTTAACATCTCAATGAACAAAAAGGTCACAGTCCAGTCCTTTTTATTCAAACCCTGTTCTGGGACAAAAAGGTTGAAGCTGAGAAGAGCAAGAGAGGCAAATGGATGGGGTATCTGTGTTCCTAGGGGCTGGATAAGGCTATGTTCTTATACAACAAGGTAGAAAGTGTGAGATAATAGTTGACACTGTCTAAAAATATTTCACTGAAATGTCTGGACGATGGCTGACTGGAGCCAGCTTTCCACAGAGGCTCCCATCCTGAAGGAGAGTTAAAGCACAGAAGTTTAGCAAGTAAGCTGATTGTTTAGAGCTGAGCCAATAGAGAAAGTTGAAGAATACACATCAACCCTGCTGAGGCAAGCTGCAATCCCAAGGAAACAAACAATAGATACAAAATCCATTGCAAAGCGGATGGGAGTCCCCTCCCACACGAGAACATTTCACAGTATACTTTCTACAAACAAGTGAGCAGAGTTCAGAACTCCTCCTATTTTATCCCATGGGAGAAACTTTCTAAAAACCAGAACTCTTTCCCCAGAGAGGACCCACTAGTGTGCCATGGCACTCTCCCACCAGGCATAAAACTGTATATATTCTCTACCTGCAATTCTGAAATCCCAGTACTCCCCTCCACTCTCATTCCAAAGTATGGAAGCCTGTCCTCCATGGAGTCCAGATTCTTGGGCATTTTCTCAAGAGGTGTCGCCAAGGCATGGCCTGTTGCAGATCTATGCTGATTCTGTGGCATGGGTGTGCAGAGAGGACTGTGGACCAAAAGAGCCATACAGGAGAGGGAAAAATGGTGCCCATGGCACAGAGCAGCAGGTGCAGTGGTGGGAACAATAGGGCTCACACCCCTGGGGATATTTGGGAGAGATATTCCCCACCTCCCATGGTAATCTGAGATAGCTGGGCCTCTACTCCAGTGGTAGCCACTGGCATAACAGATCTGGGATGGAAATGCAGGCCCCGTGAGCAAAGGGTATGCCTGAGGGGGTACCTTCCTGGGCTGGGTGTAGCAGGGACAGAGACTAGAAAATGCACACAGAGATATCATACTCCCAGGGTGAGACTGAGTCAGAAATGCTGCTTTAGTGAGCCTGAGATGAACCTGACTCCCAGGGGATCATAGCTGAGACAAAAGTAGGCAGGGCAACAGCACCAGCCCAGGGAGAGGCAGGAACTGAGAGCTGAGTGTGAGCTCTAACCATGCCCACCCCAACACAGAGTGCAGCACAGACAGAGATGCCAGCTCCAGGCAATGACAAAGGGTGGGGTTGAGTCACAATTTCTTTGAACTCAAACAGCACCTGGTCTACATAGGAATATAGCCAGGACAGAAATGCAAATTCTGTGAGAATATAAGTGCAGCAGCATCAATCTGGGGTGGGGTTGGAACTGAGTGAACTGCCCCTGCTTCCATTAAGCCCCCAAGCTTATCAGGATACAGCTCCCCCTGACAACTTGTGGCAGAGTGCAGCAGCCTGGCTGAAGAGACACAGATCTCCCTGTGACTCAGGCAGGAGCAAACCTAGAGCATCTGCTCATTGGAGGGAACTGGGTCACAGCCCTGTGGGGTTACCAGTGACTGGGTGTGACAGAGGTACAAGGTTGGGAAGGAGGCATCAACCTTCCCAGACTAATTCACTTACTGGATTGGTCCTTCTGACTCCACAGAGCACCGGAATGAGTCATACTCAAGCTACCAGCAGATCCCTGCTATCTAGTTGCTGGAGACCTTTTGAACTCTCCCACTTGAGACTGGGTGCTGACTGGGACAAATGATTTGGAACTCCTGACCTGGGCCAATCACACAAGGACTATCCAAAGTGGTACCCCGGGTGTGTGGTTGTGGGAAGGTTTGATTTTCCTTTCCAGTTTTTGCCAGTGGTGGGTGGGGTCACATAGTTGCTCTCTACAGCTGAGACTTCAACCCAGAGTCACTGATTCACTAGGATTGGACAGAGATCAGCTGAAAACAAGACTAAGCCAGCTGGCCCCACCACACCAAGCAGGTACCCAGTGTCTCAGGCTGTAGCACTGTACAGGTCCTTTGCAAAGCTCTAGAGGGAAAGGCACAGACACCAGTCAAAACTCTTGGGCACAGGGCTGGTTAATCATGATTCCAGGAGCCCCCAACCCAACTTCACCTTATGTGCTCATCTAGACAAACGGTGTAAAATAATCATGGAGCAGACTCAGTGGAAAAACCTCTGCAACATGAATAATCAGTGTAGATCAGCTTCCCCAAGGAATGATATGGCAGACACAACAGAAGATCCCATTCATAAGCAAATGGCTGAGATGTCAGAAGTCAAATTCAGAATTTGGATTGTAAATAAGATCAATAGAATGGAGATAAAGCTGGAATTATAAATTCAAGGGCATTTCCAAATTTGTCTCAAGAATTCAATGAATTCAAAGACAAAATCACCAAAGATTTTGACACATTGAGACAAGAACTTACAGCCCTCGAAGATCTGAGAAATATAGTAGAATCCCATAGTAACAGAATGGGTCAGGAAGAAGAAAGGATTTCTGACACTGAAGACAAATCTTTTGAATGCTCCCAAATGCTCAAAGAGGAAGAGAAGTAGAGAGCAAAAACAGATCATTCTCTCAGAGAGCTCTGGGATAATTTGAAGAGATCTAATATTTGCCTTATAGGAATTCCTGAAGGTGACAAGGTTGCTTCAAAAGGCCCAGATGCTCTACACCAAGAGACAATAGAGGAGAACTTCCCAGGCATGCCAAGAGATACTGAAATTCAGATAGCAGACAGTTTCAGAACCCCAGCACAACTCAACCCAAATAAGACAGCTCCAGGACACATAATTAACTTTGCCAAAGTTAATATGAAGGAGAAAATTCTGCAAGCAGCCAGACATAAGAAAACTATAACATACAAGGGGAAGAATATCAGAATGACTGCAGATATTGCCTCTGAAAACTTTCAAAGTAGAAGAGGGTAGTCATTGATTTTTAATCTCCTAAAACAAGATAACTTTCAGCTCAGGATCCCATATCCAGCTAAACTGAGTTTAATTTATGATGGAGAAATTAAATACTTGAATGACATTCACATGTTGAGGAAATTTGACATAACTAAACCAGCTCTCCAAGATATTCTCCAGGATTTCTTGATCAAAAGGAAACTTTTGATCAAGTTCCAACTTCCAAAGTGGCAAAAGGATTAAAAATGTCCACTGGACTTTTGAAAAACTTGATACCCAAAATTCTACCAGGCTTATCAATATTCTCAATTAATATGAATGGCTTAAATTATCCTCTAAAGAGCCACAGGTTGGCTGACTGGATTCAAAAACTCAGGCCAGATATCTCCTGCATATAAGAATCTCATCTTACCTTAAAAGGTAAATATAGACTCAGGGTGAAGGGATGGTCATATATATTTCAGGCAAATGGAAATCAGAAAAAAGCACATCTTGCACTTTTATTCACATATACAACAGGCTTTAAACCAAAAAAGTAATGAAAGACAAGGATGGTCACTTCATATTTGTTAAGGGTAACACTCAATGTGATGAGATTTCAATTATTAATATTTATGCACCCAACCACAATTTGCCTCAATTTATAAGAGAGACTCTAACAGACATAAGCAACTTGATTTCCTCCAGGACCATAATAGTCAGGGATTTTAATGCCTTTTGGCAGTGTTAGATAGATCTCCCAATAAGAAGCTAAGCAAAGAAATTTTAGACTTCAACTTAACCATTCAGGGCAGCATCTGTAGCTGTGGCACTGGCCCCATATGCCAGAGGTGGCGGGTTCAAACCCGGCCCTAGCCAAAAAAAAACTTGACCATTCAACAATTGGTTTTAACATACAGACATCTACAGAACATGTCATCCCATCAAAACCGCATACACATTCTTCTCGTCAACCCATGGAACATCTTCCAAAGTTGATCATGTCCTAGGTCATAAGTCTAACCTCAGCAAATTTAAAATAATAGAAATTATTCCTTGGCTCTTCTCAGACCATCATGGAATAAAAATTGAACTCAGTAATCACAGGAATCTGCATACTCATACAAAAACAAGGAAACTAAATAACCTTATGCTGAAAAAAGCTGGGTCATAGACAGGATTAAGAAGGAAATTACCAAATTTTTGGAACAAAATGATAATGAAGAAACGATTTATCAGAACCTCTGGGATACTACAAAGGCAGTCCCATGAGGGAAATTTATAGCACTACAAGCCTTACTCAAGAGAACAGAAAAAGAGGAAGTTAACAACTTAATGGGACATCT